>CATIWJ010347221.1:0-15575 GCA_949640765.1 Croton laevigatus | reverse complement strand
ATTTTAATGATTAATTAATTAAATTAAAATAAAAATATTATTTAATTATTAATTAAATTAAAATAAAAATATTATTTAATTATTAATTAATCAAATTCAAATTATATTTTAATAAATATTATTTATTATAAATATAATTAATTAAAACTAAGTAAAATTAATTTTGTATATAATTAATAAATATAATTAAATAAAAATTTAAAGATTATTTGTAATTTTTAATAGTAGGGTACTTGTGCATACAAAACTTATAGTAGGAAGGCTTTGTTTTAGCTTTCTTTGTAATAGAGAGGTTGAATCTAAAAACCCGTGGTAGTATAGGAGCTTTTAATTTTTAAACTCATTTTGCAATTGAAAATGGAGTCGTTTTTGTCAAAAAATCTCAACTGGTCACGCGCCCTCCATCCACGTGCAGTCCAAGTGCCGTTATCTCGTGGACGGAGGGTGCGAGTGTATAAAAATTAGATAGTACAGGGGCTTAATATCATGATATTATGGTTCAGGGTGTAAAATCAAAATCTCGTAATAGTATAGGGTGCTAAAAATGTTATTGGCCCCACACTTGCTCACCCATTTGCAGGGCGAATTTTATTCATCCATCTGAGCAAGGATATTTATGCAAAACTTGTTTTGAATCTACCCCATGATCAACCTTGCATGAATCATAATAAATATTTTTAAAATTCAATAATATTTTATACCAAATAAATCATCATAGGATATTATTTATCATGCTAAAATTATGGGACTTGGAATGGGAGCCAGCATATGTGGTAAGATCTTTGCCCTCAAGTCCTAATAGACTAAGTTCGAATTTCCTTATCCATATTTGTGTGCGTGGGTTTATATTTATGTTTTAAAAAAAAAAGAATTAAAGTTAATTTTTTTCAAAAAAGGGATTAAAATTAAATTTAAACTCAAATTTAATATCCTAACTTGAACTGAAAAATGTTTCACTTATCCACATTTTATGGATGTGGCGTGGGTAATTTCTTTTAGTTGTATTTTTAGAAGGGCTAACTTATTAACTCATGCTTTAACTAGGAAGGGTTAGAATATAGTTTTAGATTGAATATTTTTGTTCAGTTAAAACTATTATGTAGTTTATAATTGATATAACATGTATGAATTTTTTTTTTCTTAAAAAAAAAAGGGAAAGAATGCCATTTAGAAACTTGCTTAAATCTTACTCCTTTCCTCCCAAAACATTGGCATCTTCTATTTGGGATATATACAGGATGGGTTTCGATTTTTTTTCTTTTTTAGAAAACAGCATTGTGGCAAAAAGAAAAAATAAATACAGACCCATTAAAATTTTAATTTCATTTTAGGTCTCTGCTGCAAGCTATGGTCCACACGCTCCTATCTTCTTATATTCTTGTACAAAAATCCCTATATGTTTCTCACCTTCCTTCCATCATCACTGATTTTCGATCCACAATGGTAGCTTCTACTCAAAATATCCATTTCCTTCTTCGATCGATAGAAGTTTTAAACGAACATCGTGGCCATGATGGAGCTCCAATCAATGCCGAACAGTTTCATCCTTCAAGTCGATTTTCATCTCTGATGTTGGCGGTCGATTTTGCAGTGACAAGATTGAAGCCTACCGTCTTCTTTGCTCAGTAAAGCCTAGGAATTCAAAAACTGAAAACAAAAGTGACGCAAAATCATTCAACCATGTCACAGGGAGAAGAACCTTTGATCAATTTAAGTTCCCAAATTGCTTTTCTCCACAACCGAATCAAGGTACTTTCTGCTCTTTATCCATTACTTTATACTTCTGATTTGGCCTTACTTCTTTTCTCCTATTGATTTTTATGTATTTAAATCAGGAATTAGAGGCTAAAAATGCTAAATTATCCTCTTAACTCGCAAATTGTCACTACAATAAGGTATTTTTCGTCATTTATTTGTTTATTCGATCATTTTCTTTTGATTCTAGTTTATAGTTATTTTATTGTTAGATTAAAAGAGTTCTTGCGATACAAGCAGAAGAAAAGCTTGACATATGTAGTGCGCAGTTAAGCAAAACTTTGGTGAAGAAAGGTGGAGAAGTAAATTTTGGAGAGGAAAGGAGCACTAGCAAGAAAGCAGCAAAGAAAATTCTAGGTTTCTCTCAATTCTCTAATCTTTTTATTTTGAATGTTGATAGTAAACCTTAACCAAGTTTTCATAGTTCCTCTTATATATTGTGCTGTAGAGTTTTTGTTTACTAATAACAAATAGCCAAAGAGTCGATTGTAGAAATAACTGTTGCTACAATATGATGATGATCTTCTCTACTTGAACTCTGAAATTATCATCTATGGCTTATGAGGTTTTCTAATTTGATGTATATTTTGTAGGAGAATGATGTTTCTAGTTTGAAATTGTGGGTGGCTATCTTTTACTAGATAATATAGCAGGGAATGTGCCATTAGTTGCTAGTGTCACTATTGATTTTACTAAGGGATGTGATGGGGATGATGATGAAGCAGAAATTGTCTAATGTCTTTATTGTGTATTAAGGTGGGGTTTGATGAGCTCGGTGGGGCAGATGAGTTTAGGACAAAGGAACTAGAAGAGAGGTTGGCCAAAGCTCAAGTCATTTCTTTTGAGGGTGAATCATCTATAGGTACATCAAAATCTAGCAAACAAACAACTAGTGTGAGGCAAAGTGAAAGCCATGACTCGTCGGATTGAAAATAAAATGTGTTATTCCCGATGCCAATGTTGTTATCTATACATATAGTTTTCAGTCTAGAATGATTTGTAATTTCTGCACTTGCATTTGTAAGTGTCAAAGTTCTTACTGCTACTATATTTGAGTGGCCAGGTTGTAACACCCCAACCCGCCCTACGAATAAGACAAGTTGAGATGTCACAAATACTGTTACTGACGTCATACACGGCAACATAACATAGGTTTTTTTTTATTATATTACAACGCTAAAGTAGCATACTGATATTTTACAAACACTATAGTACCTAACTTATATATTTACATAAAAAACCGTTCCTAGCTTTATAGTTTATATTTTACACATGACAAGTGTATACACTTAACATATAGATCAGTTACATGCCATATTAAAAGTTTCTTCCAAACAAAATGTCCTCTGGAAACTCTCCAGAAATCTGCAATTCCTCAGGCTCTTTATCTATGGGCAGACCTGCGAGTTACAGAAATAGCTCGCTGAGCACCTTCATGCTCAGTGGGTACAATATATAAAACAGTATTGCTTAAAACCAATTGACGAATTCATTTCAAGGAATTATATCTAATATAATCATAAAAAAAACAGTTGTCATTTAGCAAAACAGTGCATTAATAAAAATTCAGTATATCTTAAATCACTGAGCATATCTGATGTAATAATTCCTTTTTACTCTACTGATCATACTGGATTCCAATATAAGGGGCTGCATTCCGTATAGCCATTTAGACTATAACGCCAATGCTATTTCATTTGTATCCCGTAAAGCCATTTAGACTATTCGGCGATACTTTTTTGATTTAGTATTGCGCAAGCCATTTAGACAATACGCCAATATGTACTTTTCTTAGTATTGCGCAAGCCATCTAGACAATACGCAAATACGTTCTTTTCTTAGTATTGCAAGCCATTTAGACTATATGCCAATACAATTAATTCAATAGCATAATTCACAGCAATCTCCTGTACAGGATTTGCTCAAATGTCGACATGTTCTTATCTCTAGGACTCCAATTTACCAGGTAGAGTTAAACACAATTTCCCATTCTTTTATAGCATATCATTTTCATTTCCAATAGCTACAATACAGTGATTTAATAAAATTTAATCAATTCATTCAAATATGCTCAATAAATTCTTTTCATGAAATTCTATCATTTTTCTCGTACCGCGCTGGTACATTACGTCGGCAATTACCGCGTCAGTATAACAAAACAATTTACGACTTGAACACACGTTCGAGTACCCAACAAATTAAAATCTCAGATGCAATTAGAAATAATAATTACTTAAAATAATAATGGAAAATCAAATTCAGTTTAAGTACTAAATAGTACCAAACCTGATATTCAGTCCGCCTCGAGTCCTACGCGCAAACTCTCAATTTCTGCGCTCTCCGTCAGTTTCGGATCCTATAAATAATAATTAAATATTTTTGTAAGTCTATAAATTAATTTCAAACCCTAAAATATTCTTACTCAGCTAATTAATTCAAATTATCCTTTTGTTGGGCTCAATTGAACTATTTTATAAGTTCTAGGGCCAATTTGTAATTTTTAAAGGGTCTAATTGCGTCCAATTATAAATTTTGGGGCTAAAATCTAATTAAAATTAAGTCTAAGGGTCGTTTAATAATCTATTGGGCTTAATTGCTTAACCAAAGTCACTTCAAGGGTCAATTTATAATTTTCAAGGACCTCTTTGAAACGCGGCTTAAAGTTTTTGGGGAAATTTCATAATTTAGTGAAAATACAAGGGTCGTTTTGGAGTTTACCGTCGTCTTCCTCCCGAAGCTCGATTTGCAGCCGCGAGCTCCAATGGCGGCTCGCGATTCTGGCATCCTCCGGTGACAAGCAGGTACCCAAACTCTTCCTCTCTTCACGGCCGTTCCAAATATGGCCTTATCTCTGTCGACAGCCGCGTAAATCGCCCGAAAAATGCTTCAAAAAGTTTTTACTTGTTTTGGCCGGAACTTTCTCCCCCGGCAACGTGTCGAAGCAAATGATACCTCTAAATTA
Source organism: Croton laevigatus (assembly GCA_949640765.1). Classification (NCBI taxonomy): domain Eukaryota; kingdom Viridiplantae; phylum Streptophyta; class Magnoliopsida; order Malpighiales; family Euphorbiaceae; genus Croton; species Croton laevigatus. Next base: position 10,858 of record CATIWJ010347221.1, on the reverse strand, counting down.
CTCTACTCACTCTCAGGAATCTACTTATGCAATTTATTTCAAGTTCTACGCTCGATTTCGAAAGATCACAGTCCAAGTTTATGAGGTTCGATTTTTCGGCTATAACTCAGTCTATTTCGAACGGTTTTGAACGATTTTTACACATAAACATTCAGCATTCAATTCCCTTCAATTCCCTTCCAAAATTTCCACTGAATTCTGACAATTTCGTAATGTTGTAGTCACCTTAGCATGAAAATATCATTTTGGTCCCTACGATTTTCTTTCCCTTTCGTTCATACCACTGAAAATTACATTTTAATCCTTTCTTCTTCCGCCTCACTTCTGTTTGCTCCTTCATTTTCTTTTTTGGTCCTTCCTTATCTTTCTTTCCTTCAATTTGGTCTTAAATTTAATTAAATTTACATATTTTTATTAATTTATAATTTATACAATTAATTGTCCGACACGTGTCCTGTTAATTACACAGTTAATCCTACTAGCCCGGGATTTCGGTCGTGATAGAAGTTTACATGATTCTTGTGTTTTATGGCTAATTTGTTATTGTGGTATCAATATTATCATACCATAGCCTTCGGGGTTCTTCTAACTAGTGTATTACTGAAGAAACTCAGTTTTTGTCATTAGGCAATGAAGCTTAAGCAATGGTTATGACGCTTCAGAATAGTCATTTTGTTTATGTTTTGCATTGCTAAATTGCCTGCAAGTGTTTGAATTTGAACTGCCAGGCTTTTATTTTTTTTAGTATTGAATGCCTCGTCGTGAATCAAGTTTACAATACAACAGGAAAAAAATCAATAATAATTATAATTCTTTTAAAAACTAAATTGAGTTTTTAAAGTGTTAAATTATATTTGAGTAGTGGATACAATTCTAGACAGTGTCTTTCATTTATATGCTAATTTACTATAATTTTCTTTATTTTATTTTATTTTTTTAAAATATACAATATGGTTCTTATATTTTATTTTATGTTCATATTTCTATTTTTTCCCATTTGAGGTTATTTAAAATTACAAATAAATATTGTGGGATTTGATAAATATGCCAAAACTACCTTACATATAAATTTTATTCCATATAATTTATCCACATTTGATGTTATTTAAACCTTACATATAATATATTTTGTAGAATATTTCATAATATGTCAAAACCACCTTACATATATTTCTGGGTTAATTATTAATTAGTCTATATACTTTTTACATATTATATAATTTCGTTTTTAGAACTCGTAGCTTGATGAATATGTGTTGAACACCTGTTGAATTAAAGTTGAATCAATGTTGATTTGTTTCAAAATTCTTATTTTTGCATATTTTAGTTAGTAACAGTCTTTTCAGAATTTATTTTATTAAAATTAAAAAAAGGACTATATATGTATATATCTATAGAATAATTTAAAAGTTTTTAAATTTTATTATCAAAAAATTACATTAATAGAATTATAAATTAATATTGTAATTGAATAATTGTGAATCGAAGTTGAATGTGTGTTGAATAATTGTTGAATTAAAGTTGAATCGATGTTGAATGTGTATTGAATAATTGTTGAGTCGAAGTTGAATCGATGTTAAATGTGTGTTGAATAATTGTTGAATCGATGTTGAATAATTTTTTAATTGATGTTGAATGTGTGTTGAATAATTGTTGAATCGAAGTTGAATGTATGTTGAATAATTATTGAATCGAAGTTAAATTGATGTTGAATGTGTGTTGAATAATTGTTGAATCGATGTTGAATGTGTGTTGAATAATTTTTGAATCGATGTTGAATGTGTGTTGAATAATTTTTGAATCGATGTTGATTGTGTCTTGAATAATTGTTGAACCAAAGTTGAATGTGTGTTGAATAATTGTTGAATCGAAGTTGAATGTATGTTGAATAATTATGAATTGAAGTTGAATCGACGTTGAATATGAGTTGAATAATTGTTGAATTGAAGTTGAATCGATGTTGAATGTTTATTGAATAATTGTTGAATTGAAGTTCAATCAATGTTGAATGTGTGTTGAATAATTGTTGAATCGATATTGAATGTGTGTTGAATAATTTTTGAATCGATGTTGAAGGTGTGTTGAATAATTATTGAATCGAAGTTGAATCGATATTGAATGTGTATTGAATAATTATTGAATCGATGTTGAATGTGTGTTGAATACTTTTTGAATCGATGTTGAATGTGTGTTGAATACTTTTTGAATCGATGTTGAATGTGTGTTGAATAATTGTTGAATTGAAGTTGAATCGAAGTTGAATGTGTGTTGAATAATTGTTTCGAAATTTTTATTTTTGCATATTTTAGTTATTTTTTATTTAATTTTTTAATATAGAATATATATTTTTTATTAATATAATTTAATGTATTTTTTATTATTAGTTATAATTTTTGATATTTTTATTTTTTATTTTTATTATATTTATAATGTATAATATTAAATTTAGCAAGATTATAAAATAAAAAAATTTTTAATTTTATTTTTAAGAAAATTAAAAAAATTACATTAGTAGAATAATAAATTAAATTTTTAATTGAAATGTGTTTTTAAAATTTATTTATTAAGTTTCTTAATTATTTAAAGTTTAGTGTTAATTAATATTAATTTTTAAAATATTTATAGAATGAAGAGTGTAATACACTATCTCAAAATGAGAGTGTGATTACTTTTTGAGTGAGGAAGCTAGTTTTACATAATGAATTGATTAAGGGTACTTTTTTTGCTATAAGTTACTAATTTTTACATTGTTTTAAGCAATGAGTCTTTTTTTCTAATTTATTTTTATTTGTGAAACCAATTCCCTCACTTCCCCTTTCTATTTCTCGATTATTTTGAAATGAATGTATATTTTTTTTTATTGGTTTTGATAACTGCATAGGCATTTAATAAAATAAAAAATTCTTTTGAAAATTATGTGAAACAATTTCTAAAATGGAATAGTCAATATTTTTTTAGCACTTCCTCTTTCTTATCTTTTCCAAAAACCTTTTTTAATTGTTCATTTACCTGAAAATTCACAATGTTAGTGGGAAATTTTCGAAAAAATTTCTGCTGTTAGTAAAATTAACTCAATTTATTAAAATTTCTAATTTTTGCAAGCCTATGAAAATATTCAGGACCTATGGAAAAAGTGGAAATATTGCACATAAATTTGTACAATTATGTGGAAATGTCCACACCCTTTAGAAGGAGAAAATATATTGGATAGAAATTTTACAATCTTGTGTAAATATATATGACTTGTGGAAAAAATGACTATAGCCCTTTGGAAAGATAAAAGATATTGAGGAGAAATAAATTTCACCACTGTAAGTATACATGATATGTAGGAAAAGTGGCTATTTTGTAGGATGTGTTCGGTTCGGTTTAATCGGTTCGGTTCGGTTTTACGTTTTAAGAAAAATCAAAAAATAGCTTGGGTTAATTCGGGTTGAACCGAAAAAACCGATAAATTTCTTTGTATTTTTGTTGAAACCCGATCGAACCAAACCGAACCGACAAGTTCAGTTCTGTTTAATCAGATTGATCGGTTCGGTTCGGTTCGAGTTTTGATATAAATTTTTTCGGTTTTCAGGTTGATCGAGTTCAGTTCGGTTTGAACCGAACCCGGCCGATGCACACCCCTACTATTTTGAGCAGAAATATACGCGACCAATGGTAAATTGAGCAGAAATATACACGACCAATGGTAAAAGCGGTCACACCAGCTGTAGAAATATTCACACCCTTCGAAAAGGAAAAGATATATTGGGTAGAAACCCTATGGAATTTACACAACCTGTAGGAAAAGTGGCTATATTGCGCATAAAATTTTCACACTACCTGTGGAAATATTTATGCCTTTTGGAAAGAGAATAGATATTGGACAGAAATTTCACAACTCTGTATACATGACATGTGGGAAAAGTAATTGTATTAAGCAGAAATTTTCACAACACCTATGGAAACATCCATAGAGCAATTTTACATACTTTTATTTTGTTATATTTTTTTATATTATATAAATCTTTTAATTTATAAATAAATTAAAGACCATAATGAAATTAATTATAAATTTTAATAAATAAACATATAAATCATTAAGCCATATTTGTAAAAATTAATATTATTATTTTTATTATAAAATAAATACAATATTTGACATTCATATATAGTAAAACAAAAGCTATCTATGATACTCATACATATAATAAATATAATCAAAATTTTGAAACTAAAGTTATTTGGAATTAAAATAAATTTAAATCCAAATCTAACATAATTAATTTCAACTAAAAATATGACATCACATCGGTAACAGTTCTATAGCAGTGCGTTGCGTTGCGCAACACACGGATTCTATACTAGTAAAGAAAAATATAAAACGAAAGAAATTGTCATTGTATTATTGATATCGACGACAAATTGAGAAAATTACAACTTATTATTCATAAAAAAAAAGGTAATCCTAATAGTAAAGCTTATTGTCTTTTCTTGACCTACAAAGAAATAAGATCAAATAACAAATTTCGGATCTCTCCTCCTTGTTCCTTCTTCTAAGTATCTTGTTTAAATTTGAAATTTTCCATCCCAAAAGAAAAAATATATTGAAACCTAAATATATATCTAAATGGCTCTCATATTCACAAAAATTAAGAAACCTATGTAAATTACCAAAAGTAATTAAGTCCTTAATCGTAATGCATATATAAATTAAAGTAAGCAATGCCACCTATATCGTCTCCTTTGAGGGATGAAGTAGTTAAAAATCACATTGAAACATTTGAGGCATAAAAGAGTTAAGGTCCCCAAAAATCATTTCATCACCAACTCCATAATTGTTGTTGTCTTGGCAATCAAAGTATGTTTGAACATCTTCAGGAAACCTACATTGCGGTGCCTCCGATTGATCATTCACCGGAGTGGACGGAGAATCTGCCATCGATGTCATCTCCATCATCTCCTTGAATTTCGACGACTGAAGAAGTAACCCTAGAGCTGACGTGGCATTGGCCGGTCGAGACTCTACCACTAGTTTATTAGTTTCACTTGTAGTTGGTAATTGGTGGGTTTGATGCTCAAGGAAATTTAATCCAAATTCTTGATTATTCGGATTAGGGGTTGAAGAATTGTTGCCTAAATTAGGGTTGGAGTTAGGGTTAAAATGCTTCATATCATAATTATCGATATTAGGGTCATTTTGATTAGGTTTAAGCCACTTGATATAACGACTAAGATCAAAATTTGTCACAGCATTGAGGCCACGGTATTCAATAGCTGCCATATCATAGGCCGTTGCAGCTTCCTCTTGTGTTGCTGCAAAGAAATTAAAAGATGACTATGTAAGATTAATGTTTTCAAAAGCGTAAATTAGAATTTTAATTTTAATTAAACGGAGGAATTTCACCCATGAGTCACATACTATAGGATGCTTCTCTACTATTAACACATGCCCAGATGAGATTCAAACTCATGACCAATATATTACAACACAGCGTACTAATTACTAGATTAGATCATCATCCCATCGTAAATTAGAATTTGATTATTTACCTTAACAAGTGTTTAATATAAGGCATTAATTTTGTACTTCTAATGTTAATAAATTAAACGTAAATGTGTAAGGTGGGAAATTGAGTATAGTCAGGAATTTGGAATGGCAAGATAGCAAGGTTCTTAGCATATAGTTTAGAGTTGTCCAACTTCCTACTAACCTAAATAACTGTATTTGCTTGTCCTCATTTAACAAACTATCTAATTTGGTGAGCAGCGAGTGACTTGGACATTTGGAAATAGGTTACTCTTTTTTGACAAATTGCAAAACGACGTAGTAGAGAAGGTCTAAACTTTCTTGTCCTATTATTATCCTATTTGACCAATTAATTAGAATCTAACCAAACTTAGATTGGTTAATAGGGGAAAGAACTAGATATTATCTCCAAGACTATTATTTTTTTTATTGAATTATTAATTACCCAGATTTGCATCAATCAAAATTGGAGTTTTACTTATGAGTTTCAATTATGAGAGATATTTAGAAAATATCCAATTTAATAATTGTGTATTATGAATTATTAATGAAATTAATTACCATAAGTTCCAAGATAAAGGTATTTGTTGCCAAAAACTCTGCCAATCCTGGCTTCCCATCTTCCATTGTGATGATGTCTGCTTATTAGAAGGTGGTTAGAGGAAATTAATCAGAAAGTAATTAACAAAACGGCTCAATTGATATAAGAACGTTGTTATAATATATAAGAACACGCATTTTAACTGTTATTGAACAAAACCGGACGTTGTTATAATATATAAAAACGCGCGTTTTAACTATTATTAAACAAAACTGAATATAAGAACGCGTGATTCAACTGATATTAACAAAAACCTAACTTTTACAGGTGAAAATAGTAGTGTGAGTAAATTAATTATTACCTAGCTACTCCTCTGTATTTAGATACTCCACGAGAAAAACCACTGCTTTTCCTATAGAATTCAATTCAAAGATCACATAAAATGGGTCAAATACTTGAAATCAGAGCAAAGTCGAGAACTTTAAAATTCAATATACATTTAAATTATTACCTTCTTAACGATCCAATGTATTCTTCTCTGGACTGACCCTCCATTTCTTTCAGCTCATTCTCATACGTGGATAACTATATAAATGTATTCATAATAATATAATTATAAGAAAATAATCATTTAACTATATTTTTATAATATTATCAAAGAAAAAAAATTAAATTACCGGAAAATTGAGGATTGTTTCAGGACCCCAATATTTGAGTGCTGCTAAATCATAAGCATGTGCAGCTGCTTCTTCATCATCATAAGCACCTGAACAAAAGATTAATTAAGTAAATAATTTCTATAAAAGAAAAAATTTAATTGATTGTTAATAACAAGACGTAAGTATATACCTAAATATACTGCATTTGAGCAACATTTGTTGAATATCCATCATATGCCAAAAAATAAAAATAAAATATTAGTAACATAAATTAAAAAAAAATGAAAAAAGAAATTTTTATTGCAAGAGAAATGAACTGAACCTTGTCTTCCTTTCTTATTCTGGGATTCATTCCAGCAATTTTTATCCCACAAATGAGCTTCATAACGACCGGTCCATCGATGTCTGAATTCATCACAAGCAAATAATACTCATTTAAGAAACTATGAACATATGTTAAAAAAGAGATCAAGTCCACAAGCAGCGAATCCGGATAAGTAAAGACTGTTGATTGATATGTCTGAAAGATAGTTTGACCATAGGTCGGCGTAACGTGCATAAAAAAAAATAATAGATCAAGAAAAGAAGGAAAAAAAAAAAAGACCTAGTAACTCCTCGGTAAATGGAGCTACGTTGAGGAGGAGAGTCTCGAGGAACACTTCTTCGTGTACGTTTGGCCTTGGTAACGCCACTGTTATTAGTTGCAGTAATTTGTTGCGATGATTTCCCCATTAGCTAAGTTGATGAGACTGACTGTTTAACGAACTGAATATGTAAAAATAGGAGTGTAGAGAATTGATAGATGAACAGAAAACAAGAAGAAGAAAGAAGATAAAAAAAAGAATTGGAAAGAAGAGATACGAGTGAATCCTCCAAAGCCAAAGAATTATCATTATAAAGGAGTGAAAAGATAGAATAATGTTAGAAAAGTGTAAGCTGGCAGAATTACAAACTGCCGGCTCAAAAGCAATTCACAGCTCTAATTGGTGGCCGTCTGTCACCGGCTTTGTCTTTTCCTAATTCTTTGTGTTTATTTGTTGTTAATTATAATTACTCTATTTTTACTCTTTATAAAATCACGATTATTACCGAACACCAATCATGTGAATCAACTAGTTTGGGTTGTTCCAACTTAATCAAAGGTCTTGAGCAGCGTTAAAACTCGTTAGGAGCGATTTGCCGTCCTTAGCGATTTTACCTGACTCGAATTCGGATTGATTGGCATTCATACCCAACTCGAATTCGGATTAGTTGGCATTTATTGTTTGGTGATCAAAATACCGCAGATGGTTAAATAAAAAAAAAGTCACGATTGTTACTTTTCTACTTATTTTTATTAGGGTGCGGTTATGCTTCTGGCTTCGATAGGCTCTCAAAGTTCTTTTTTTTTATTTTTTATTTTTTTTCCGGGTTTGGCACGGTAGATTGTTTATATTGAGTTTCGAGATTAATTTCATGAGGTTGCAATTCACAGAAATTGACTCTGTATTACAAATTTCATATGAATACAAATTCAACAGTAATTATTTTATATTTAATTTACAATACAGAGTAAACCTCTACAACCTGTGAACAACTGAAATTGATCTCGGAACTCAATATAAACAATCTATCGTGTCAAGCCAGAAAAAAAAAAAAAGGCAAAATTCAGTTTTTTCGACAGGCTCTCGAAGCAAGATATATAATTTCCATTTTTATTATTGCTGGATTGTCATTTATTGATCATGTTAAATTAATTGATATAATATCTTAATTAACGTGGATGGTTATGTATATTTAATTAAAAAAAATGCAAACTCATTTTACCACGGGACAAATTTTTTAACTGTTCCTCGAAAGGTTGTCAATTATATTATTTTGAATTCGATGCTGTGTACATTTAATTAAAAACTCATTTTACCTTGGGACAAATATTTTAACTGTTCCTCGAAAGGTTGTCAATTATATTATTTTGAATTTGATGCTGTAAACTTAAAACTCTTTGCTAACCTATTTGAACTTGATATTAGACATTAATTTTTATTAAGGGAAAAACAATTATTTGATGAATATTATTTTTCGTCCCTACCTTTTAAATAGGAAATTTTCAGTCCACGAGGTTTGTATTTGTAAACTAATAAGTTTTTTCTTCTATTTTCCACTTATCAGTTAAATTTTAGGGACTAAATAGTATTTTTGTTTTTCCAAGAATCATATGCAAATAAACATCGTACAAACGCTATAAGATTAAAATAATTATTGTTTCATATCAAATTAATAATAATACGAACCCTAGTGATAGAATATTACATTTCTGAAAAAAAAAAAAATCTTTGTTTTTTAATGATAATGTAATATCTATAAGTATAATACTACCTCCGTCTTTTTGAAATATTTACATTTCCTTTTTTGGGTATTTTTTTTAGTTGTTTACATTTTCATTTATAGTAAGTTTTGTAATTGTTTATTATTATTTCTTTATTAGTATTGGTGAAAAAGTAAGTGATGTAAATGATTAGTAATTATTTATTATTATTTGTGTATTGGTATCAGTGATTTCTTGATATTTGTATTTTTAAGGTGTAAAGAATTAAAAAAGACGGAAATAGTATATCTTTAAAGCCAAATACATCTTTTGCTCCCCAATATTTTGCCAAAAATCTTTTTGACTACCCTATGTTTGAGAGAGATCTATTTGGTCTCTAAACTTTCAGAAAACAATATAAGATTGCTACCTTGCTAAATAGTAAAAAGCGCGTGGTTGTTAGTCGCGCTCTAACCTAGAACGTGGGCCCCAATCTGTTGACATGGCAAAAATGAATCCTAATCATTGCCATGTCCCGGGTTAGACCTTCTTCTCCCTCTCAGAACTTTCGTTGAACACCGTCTATGCAGTTAAAAGAAGCAACTCTAATGGCTTTTACAATCATCTTCTTCCTCAATTCTAATGGCTCCCTAACCAGCAACCCGTAGCCTCTCTCAAACACGTCGTCTCATTTTTTATCTCTTTCAACTTATAATGTAAGTTGATTAAAGCAGAAGCATAAAAAAAATGAATGAAATTTTGAAATTGAGGAAAACCATAAAACTAAAAATGAACAGAGGAAGACTGAAACTGGTTTTGGTTGAATCAAAACTCATGTTCAGGCCATAAAAATAAATTGTTCAGCCAAAATCAAAAGAAAAATTAAGTCTTTGAACTTTAAAGGAGGAGCCTTGAATCAAAAAGTAGAAATTTTAGAATAAAAATGTGCTTAGGTACTTCCATAATGTAGGTTACAAAATCACCAACATAAAAGACTTCAACCGTGCAATTAACTACAGTGCCCCAAAAATTATACAAACGGACTCTTATAGAGAGTTAGGGGGGCGATTAGTTCGCGCAGGAAAAATAGAATAGAATAAGGGGGCGTTTGGTTCGCGCAGGGGAAACGGAATGGAATCAGGAAAGGGAAACAGGGAGAAAGGGAAACAGGGAATCAGAATACCTTTCCTTGTTTGGTTATGATACAGAAACGGAATGGTTTGCCCCCTGATTCCCTTTGTAACTGTTTGGTTTGAAGCAGAGAATCGGAATCAAAATTATTATTATTAGTTGTATTATTATTATTATTTATATATTTATTATTCTTATTTTTTATGTATTTATTAATTATTATTATTATTATTATTATTATTATTATTTATGTATTTATTGTTATTATTATTATTATTATTATTATTATTATTATTATTATTGATTGTATTATTATTATTATTAATTATTTATTTATTATTTTTATTAATAATATTTATCTTATTATTATTATTATTTATTTATTTTATTATTATTCATTGTTATTTTTATTTATTATTAATAATATTTATCTTATTATTATTATTATTATTATTATTTATTATTTATTTTATTATTATTTATTATTATTTTTATTTATTATTAATAATATTTATCTTATTATTATTATTACTATTATTATTATTATTATTATTTACGTATTTATTATTATTATTATTATCATTTATTTTTTATTTTATTATTATTTATTTATTATTTATTATTTTTATTTATTATTAATAATATCTATTTTATTATTATTATTATTATTATTATTATTATTATTATTGGTTGGGGAATGAGGAAGGAAAGGGAATGGAAAACCCTTGGGG
>CATIWJ010347215.1:0-35126 GCA_949640765.1 Croton laevigatus | reverse complement strand
TTGACTAGATGTTTTTGGAAACCCACTACCAAAAACCCCCGTCTCCAAATCAGCTCCATACAGCACCTACAGAGAACAAATCAGCAAATAAGCATCCATTTCACTTGGCAACTCATTTTATAAGAAAGAGAAGGCTGAGATGGTGTTACAGGCAAGTAACCAAAGAATTAAATTATTCATTGCTCATCAACTGTCAGACAATACCTCTATTTCTTCAGTTGCTTTCTCAACGATCCGCCAATATTCACCCTCAATATTCTCCACTGTTGGCTCCCAGTTTTCCTGGAAGGCTGCCATACTACCACCATTATTTATGATATTGTCATTCTTCCTGAAGTACTGTTCCTTGAAATCATCGGCGTATTTCTGAAATGTATTCAATGTAAACTCTGGACCAGGCGAAAAACCAAAACTCTCAGGCTCACAAAAAACAGCATCACTGCAACCCAAGATACTTTCAGTATCTGTCCCACAATCAACTGCCATTCTCATGCATCTTCTCCTTTTTTTCCTAGTATGGTTATATAGCCTTGACATCTTTTTCACTGAATCTCGATTCTGCAGTTTGTCAACCCTCTGGACACGAGTAGCAAATGTAGAACCCTCCCATATAGATTTTTCCTTCAGAGGACATGGAGGTTTCCAAGAGGGAGGAGGAACAATGCGACAGATTCCATACGGTTCAGCTTTTGGCCGTATGCTTGCAATGTATTTCAAAGTATCCTCAAATTCCTGGATGAAAAGGTATAGACATGTTCAGAAAAGACTAATCAAATCCAAAATTGCAATCAATTTATTAAAGCATAACCTTAAAGAGACCAAACAACTAAAAGAAACAATATAAACCTCTTCAGTAGGGTAGAATACAGGAGCATCTTCAATATCTGGCCTGAGAGCATATTCAGGACGCCATCTTGCATTAACCTATAGCAAAAAATAACCATCGTTTGCATTATAGTTGAAGACAGGAAAAGTGAGCCAAAAGAACAAGAAATGCATGAAACTTGATCATATTCAGAGATTCTACAACCCTGGCACACCAGCCAAACCTACAACAAGCTTACAACAGAACATATTGCAGATGGAAAAAACACACAAGCAAGCAAAAAGTATATAAAATACCTTTTGGCAATTACTGCATTGTGCGCATCCACGAATAACCCCCTTCGGAAGAGCAGAGCTTAAATTGGGATTCTGCTACAAAATGATTTGTGAGTCACATTTTGTACATAAAGGATTGCTCAGGAATGTGGCATATAGATTTAAAGAAAGGAAGAAACCGAATGCAGATAAGAATTACAATATTCCAAAAAGAAAAAGGATGCAATGAACTAGAACTAACTTGATTGAGCTTTGAAGAATCAGGATCCTCCAAATTATTGTCAAGTTTTTCGTAGTTAATCCAAGCTCTATGCCGGAGAGACCTTGCAATTTTTGTGTTGGGACAAACATCAGAGTCCATTTCCATCTTCCCTGGTTTTAAATCAGAAGAACCTGCAGTTTGAGCAGGTAAACAAATAACCACATCTTGACTCCCATGCTTTTGACCCTCTTGAACCCTCTTTAATGTGAAGGCAGCCAACGACTCAAAACCAGGTGGAACTGATGGGATCTCCTCATTATTCTCTTCCTTAACACAAACTCTCATGAGTTCAGTTCCCATCATTACTGCATTACAATTACAATAAATACGTTAACTATGGAAGATAATAAATACATTACCTAAACGTTATTATTTTCAACTAGTAGCATGGTTGGGTACACATTATGTTAGTACCACCCAAGAATGCAGGTCCTTCAGGAAATAACAAATGCTTATATATAAGCATATATAAGAACACAAGCAGCATTTGGATGTCAGAAACTTGCAGTAGCATCGTATATATATGAACTGATCAGACGACAGCTATACTAGCATCTCATCAGTTTCAACCTACACAGCAAATCCATGGCGTGTAATGCATGCCATGCCATGGATTTGCTGTATATAAGCATGATCTGAGAAATTGATAATCATTCAGGACATTTTGAAATCCTCTCACCAATGAAGAACAAACTAGAGGTTAAATTTATAATATACCAATCAAAATCTTCACAGAAAGTCAAAATAAATTACCCAAAAACAAATTAAAAAATTAACAAAAATAATTATAATTCGAGCTTACATGTTCCCGATGCAGAATCTGCAAATTCCAGCCCACTGAAAGCAGCTTAAACTCCAGTCTCACTACATCCAGATTATGAAGCAACAAACAATGTAATCAAAATATAAAAAATAAACCTAATTATGTAAATGAAAATTATATAAAAAATTAAAAATTGAATCAGAATTTAGCAGATCTAAACCTAACTCTAAGGACACTTTCCCTACAGGAAAATTAAAATTTCTGAATGGGCACTAACAAATCCAAATATGACAAACAACACCTAACACAACCAAAAAAAAAAAAAATAGAAAATCTAAAAACAAAAAGGTATGAACAAACCCTAACAGCAGCAGAACTGAAAATCTTGGTGAAATAATCCAGAAGTAAAACCCTATTCAATCACAGGAAAAGTACAAGGGCAAATCTGGAAGAAAATTATTAGGCTTATTTTTAATTTTTCAACAGGACTTTGGAATCATCTATCTGTATCTATCTAATCTAATATCTCTCAATAATCTAAAACAAAGAACAACAAAACCCAAAGGAAAATTCGTTTGTAGTAATAAATTCATAATAACTATAATAAAAAATTAAAAAAAATTGGTACCTCTTTTGTTGATATTGATATTGTTATCATATTATTATTATTAAGGACATTTGCCCTTAATAATAATAAAAACATACAACACTGTGTGTTCAGTTTTATTGAGGAGGTTAGGAATTGGTGCGAAGAAATTAAATTTTGTTAGAAGGGGTAATCTGGGAATATCATTAATTTAATTTTTAGGGATTTAAAAGAAAAGGTTTAAGAGCTGAAAAATGAGTCTTGCTTTAGGATTAGGACTTAAGGAGATGAGGATGACGCGATAAATTGGCGATATGTGTTTTTTCCTCTTGCGTAGACGAGAGATAGAGAGGAATAATGGGTAAAAGAGCAGAGGCAATGTAGCGACAGTCGAATCCGAACACGAATCTAAGAACGCCGCGTGAAAATTGTTTATAATTACAAATTTGTAAATAGGCACTTTCCTATTTCGGTAATTTTCTCCAATCGGTTCAGATTATAATTACAAATTTACAATGTACTACCAGCAATTATTTATTTTATCTTTATCCGATATTGAATATTATTATTATTATTTTTTTATTTTTAATTATACACATAAAAATAATTTTTTAAGAAAAATAAATAAATAAATCATTAATATTAATGTTTCTGAGATTATTTGAATAACATAAATTCAATTGAGAAAATCTCCACTTTTTTTTTTTTTTTGACAGATATATATACACGCACCCAATTAGTAGTTAGAGGAGGTGAGGCTTGAGGTGAGGATTGAACCCGATAGATGAGGCGCATATCAAAACTTCCTACCACCACGCCTCCACTCAATCTATAAAGACTAAAGAGATTAATATTGGAATTTCTTATGCCAAGAATGTATCAAACATATTGAAATTGTAGTAGAATAAATTAAAACATAAGAAATTAACCTAAATTAAGTAACATTAATATAAACAAATTAATATAATTTTCGGTTTATACGTTGTTGTAGCTGAAAATTAGTTTACTCCAAGCCATTAATTCCGAGTTCCTTTGCACAATTAGAACAACTTAAGAACTACATAATGACTACTCCCCTCAAGTATTTCACACACAAGAATTAAAGGTATGATGAAGATGTGCTAGCACCAAAATAAAGCTTATTTTTCCCTAAGAAATTTCGCAAAAATCGAAAAGGAGGAAGAAGAAGAGAATGTTGAATTTCAGTTTGTCTTCTAGAGATGGCAGAAAATCATCAACCTAATTTTTCTAATTTTTATCTTTTATATGTTATCCCAAATTAGGTGTACTAACCATCTACATGGTCCTAATCCAAGTAGGAAAATATCTATTCAACTAGGATTAATATTTAGTTATCTTAATTAAATATCTTATCCTCGAATAAGATTTGTCTTTTTTTTAATTAATTAATTAATTGGGCCTAATTTAACATTTAATGGGTCTAAATATTATATGCTAATAATTATCAAGTAATTAATTAGCCTAATTAAGAATAAACTTCTAAGTCAAGCCCAAACTCTTTTATATGTGCAATCCAAAAGGCCCATTTAATACTGGCAATGGGCGCAAATATTATTGAAGTCCATAAATTATAATTGGTCTCTAAAAAGACATTATGATTACACAAATTGAATTGAGTGTCATTCGTATGAATTAATAAAATTTGTAAGAGCAACCTTAATGGTGCTCTTTCTTTTACATAACATCTTTTAAATTATGAAGAGCATCTAACATGTAGATTATGAAGATTAAATGTTCAACTCCAATACACTCTTTATAATAACTATTTATTTTGTTTTTCCCAAAAAAAATATTATCAATTTGTTTTTCTCTTTCTCTATTAATTCCCCTTCATTTTATTGGAACTTTAAATGTTATTAATTGCAAAATGCAATAGAGAGTCACTGTGACTCTCCACAAATAGAGAGTAATAGTCACTCTGTATTTTATTTTTTGGAACATAGAGAGTGGGTTGGAGCCAAAATTTAGGAATCAACTCTCCACTATATTGAGATTAATGTAAATGAAGAGTGGATTGGGGATGCTCTAACAATCTTATACAACCTTTTGTCTTTACGATATTATGATTAGCATAAGACATGTCTTTGGTCATCTTTATGTTTTGCTAATTCATTTTTCTTGATTCTCTAATGGTATTGACTAAATCAGATAAATAATAACACTTATTATTTTATTCGGGTATAGTCATACGCTACTCAGTTTTCACAAATCAAATTGCTGATGATATCTTCTCTTTCGTACACTTCACTCATGCTTCTTAACGTAATTCCTTTCATACCCAATAATATCCATACTTGTTACTCTGTTACGAGCATGTTAGGCATACGTTAAAGTATACGAGAAATCACCTAAGAACCTAGAGTGATTTTAGGTAGAGGGATTCAAGTATAAGCATTGTTTAAGAAATACTTGTGACCAAAACCACATGAAGTATTCTCATCAAGTGGATTGATCCAATACACTGTTCACTAACATACACTATATATCTCTTATCGATATCTCATATCCTATTATCCGTAAAACAAGACCATTTCATAGAGTATATACCAGTCTTAATTTATTATTACTCTCATGATAATAATAATATTCTTTTACTGCTTCTACTTTTTACACTAACAATTAAAAACTTAGATTATTTGGTTAATAAAAAATAAAGAATAGAAATTCACTACAAAGTATGATTACTTTGACAAGAAAACCAGTTCTTGATGCAACACAAGAAGATGAACGCTTTATAAATCTTGACAAAGTTAAAGAATTTTTGTTTTATCTTGATTTTTTTTTTTTTTTTACAATAATAATAAGAGGGTATATATATATGTGTGTATAGTCTCCAAAATCCTATAATTATTGAGTATGAAAAGTAGCCCAAAAGTCACATACTCTTGGCAATTTCACAAGTAAATTGTAAAATTTTCAGAACTTGCTCACATTCCATAATCAAAAATCATTTTTCACAGTTAGATTTTGCAATGGGAACATTAACTTCAATTCTTCAAAATATTACTCTCAAGCCAAAAGTACATCATAACACCATGCTCATAACACACTTCATGCATGCTTATATGACATTCAAAGCCTACATTAGTATAATGAAGTTCTAACACTCACTTATAAGTTTATTTGTATGATGTTGCATCAATAGAGTCATGTATCCTTGCATAATAGCTTTTAACTTCTTTGATATCGATATTATGATTGATTTCAATGGTATCTCCAATTGTATTATATATACTAGTATCTTATTAGCATTCTATACTCACACAGTAACTCCTTAGCTCTTTCTATTAATGAATTACTACTATGGAGAGATAAATGACCACTCAACTCATTGAGAGATAAGGATGAGAATGCTCAAGTTGTAGAGTAAAAAGAAAGTATTTTCTTAATCCTTTTTTTCCTTTAATTGTTCTTCTTCCTCTGCCTACTTTCTATGTTTTCTCTCTTTTGATTTTCGAAACTAATTGAAATTTTTTAAATTGTTGTCTTTGTTATCCTATATAATTTTGTTATATTTTTTATTATTTTTGCAGTAAGTCAATATGGAAAATACAATGAGGGAGACAATATTTATCCTTGCATTTTGTATGTTATTTAATACATATTTCATTATTTCTTTCCGAGAAAATTACTATTTAGTGTTTGAAATTTGAAAAAAGAAAAATTAACATAAGGATTAAACAGTTTAACAAATACTGATTGGGCGAAAACCATATTTTCACCACAAACTTCACGTGATTCTTCAATTATAATATAAGTTAAATTAAAATATATTGAACTATTAATTTTTTTTTTACAAAAATATATTGAATTATTAATTTTATCATCAGTTGCATCTAAAATTAAATTTTAAGGACATAATTGTTTTTATTTAAATAATCGGCCCTTATCTAATTTTGTAACCATAGTTAGGTTAACCCATCACAACCTCAAAGGCATAACTGAGTCAACTCAACACATCCCTTGTTTACCCGGGTCAACTACACTGAGTGAAGAGCTTTAAGCAATATTGTACTATTATTTTTCTACATTCAATTACTCTTCACTCTTAAAGCTTGTGATCATGGAGGAAGAAGAGCAACTAAAATCATAATTATGGCTTAAAAAGTGAAATTATGCTTAAAGTGAAAATACATTCACACACTAATTAATAGTCTTCCTTGCTATATTGTATTCTCCTCTTCTTGTAAAATGAAAAAAATATATATATATTAATTAGTGGATTTTCTTTTTGGGATTTGCATAAAAGTGCATGCACAACTTCATCTCTTCTCGCCCATGACAACTTTAGGGATTACTTGTGCAACAGACTATTATAGCCTAAATTATGAATCATCATAGATATCTCTTGTTGTGTCATTCTTTTTTATGCCTACGGCTACAAAAAACAAAAGCAAATGATTTTCCGTGTGATTAGAATTTAAGAAAGGAAAAAGCAAAAGAAACTTACCATTAGACAGATGCACATTTGCTACTGACCCAAAAATAGCGGTGTTCATGAAAATCATATGAAACAAGTGTGAGTTAAGGTAGTTGTATATAGTAAATTATAAAAAATGAGCATGTTATTCCTCCATTACTCTTCATTTCTTTTACACATTTTATCAAACAGTTTGTCTACATTCCCTTCATTTATGAGTACACAAGCAAAAGGTGACGTCTCTAAATTTGAATATAGAAAACGACTAAAAATTTATTTTTGTTTAATAAATGAAATCTTAGTACTTACATAAGATTCAATCCTTGCAACTATTTCCCATTCAAGCTTGATTGAATTTCATGTAAACTAAAATATGCATGCACTAGAAACTAGAACAAAATGCTTTTTTATTTTATTGTGAACACAATACCAAAATCAAACATAAGACTACAAAACAATTGAAAAATTCCAATTGCCATTTAATATGATCAATAATTATTACATACCAAAACGCACAAGAGTCCACTACTGCAACCAGAAGTACTGCTTTCAGATTTCCCAAGCTTCAAAACAAGCTTTAATCATCAAGGAAGAAAACCCCCTGACAATAAGACAAAAACCACATGAACCAATTGACCAAATTGCATGCAGAAATTAATAAAACAATGAAGATTTCTAAATGTCTTTCTTCCACGTTTTCATTTCTCCGTTTAGTTGAAAAAGCAAAAAACCAAGTAGATAATAAATAATAAAATCCTTACGGTTAATAACCTTTGATTCAATTCGCACCACTATCGGTCACCGACCAGGTGCGATTGTACTCGATTTTTCCATAACTTCCGGCCACCAAAAATGGTGCGTATCGGACCGGTAGTTTAGATCATTATGACGAGTTTGAGAAATGGTATCCATCGGTGTTGTTGTTTTCATCGTAGCACCACCTGAGCAACCGGAAACAGTAATGTCTATGGAGGAGGCCGGTGGTGGATGTTAGTCTAGTTACGGCAAAGGTTGGCGAAGACAGAATGGAGGATGGAGAAGAATTGTGAAATAACGAAACGCCTAGTTTTAAAAATAAAAATAAATGCGCGTAGCTACTTTTGTTAGGAAAAAAAAAATGTAAATAGGACTATTTTTATTAAAAAAAAAAGGCTAAAAGGGTAGTTTTCTTCTTTTTTTTTTTCCCAGTATATAATTGGGCGGACGGCGTAGCTCCCTGTAAATAACTGTCTGTAGGTGGAAGGAGAATAACCTAGAATCACCTCCTCCGATCTCCTCTCCGTTCCTTCTTCGTAGAAGAAAAAAGAAAAGAACGACCTTATAATTCTTGTTTTCCGCAATACGTTCGTTCGCAGTATAGGAGAAAACGACTAGTCGTGCATTGAAATCGATGTCAATCCCGCCATCTTCAACCTCGGCCTCTTCGGCTTCTCAATTCGCTTACTCGACCGCGACTCCAAGTGCAAACGGTTCGTATTTTCCGATGCCCTTCCATCTCCAGCAATCTGTGCAACCTTATGCCCCGCAGCCAGCCGCTGTTGTGCCGGGGGTCGCACCTGTTTACACTGCGCCGGTCGGACCCGTCTATACTCTTCCTCAATTTCAGCAGGTCAGCCTCAATCCATGTCACGAAGGATTATTATAATAGTTTAAACTTTTGTTTTTTTTAATTTAATATTTGATTTATGATTGGGGGTTTAGGGTTTTCTGGATCATATTTAAATTTTTTACTTGATACTAAAATTTAGGGAAAATCGTAATTACATTACATTGAAGTAATGTTTTTCTGGGTAAAAAGGATTTTTTTCAAGCTTAAGGGACTACTTTATCTGTTGGAAGTTTTTGTCATTTTGATGGAAAGGATTAATCTTTGTTTTTAATTCAGTCAACAAACTAAAGCTTATATAGTTTTCATGTATAATGGTTAGAAGCTGACATTATATTCTGCAAGTGCTTGATTTCCCAGTATGTTTGGACAGGCTCAACAGTTGTTTCAAAGGGATGCACAAACAATTACCCCTGAAGCCCTTGAGAGTGTGAAAGCAGCCCTTGCTAGTAGTGAGATTGAACACAAGCAAGAAACCAAAAAGAAAGCAATTCCACGGAAAGCTGCTGGTCAAACTTGGGAGGATCCCACACTTGCTGAGTGGCCTGAAAGTAAGCTTTGTTTCTAGTGTTTTTGGTCCTTATTTACTTGCTAGATTGTGTTCCAATATATTTCTTATTTGTGCACTCTAATTCTGTTTACATTCCTTAGATGATTATCGACTTTTTTGCGGTGATCTTGGTAATGAGGTGAATGATGATGTTCTTTCGAAGGCATTTTCCAGGTTTCCTTCCTTTAACATGGCCAGAGTAAGTTTTTGTCTTACACTATTTCTCAAAATTTTCTAATGGAAAATTACTCTTTTGCATGTCACATTTGCGTCCCTCTTCAGATTTTTGTTTGAAGCACACCCAGCATATGCATTTTGTCTTTCTTAAGGTAGGTTTTTTTTTTTTTTTTTTTTAAATCTATTCTACATAATGTGGTAGTTGATGGAGTGGTTTGCGTAGCATTTTTTCTCTCATCACAGACAAAAGTGCACAGGCTGCCATTATATAAGCTCATTTACTTGTGATTTGTGACATTATTTTGACAAAATGGAGTTTCATATGCCAATATTTATGAATATGTCATTTATTATTACTGTTATTTCTGAATATACAATCCATAAATGAGGTAGACAAAGATGGGTTTAACAATTTAATATGAACCTGGACAGCTGGAGGACATATGCAGCTTGGGTTGGTTATATTTCACATAACTCTGGGCTAATTGAGTTATATAGCTGATTCCGTTGATTTGAACAAGTTGGAGTCAGGTTAGTAAGCCATTAAATTTGAAGTTGGCTATACTACATTGATATCCCGAGGAACCTTATCTCTTGGCCACATGTTGCTGTCCACAACCTTTAGTACCTAGAATTACTTGTTCTGTTCCTAGCTTAGCTAAAAGCTTGGCATAACTTGTTTACTGGCTGAAGTTATAAAGGATCTGGAATAGTGTTTGATCAAAGTATTTAAGTCAACTTTCTGCGTACGCATTGGACAATGGTTTGGGTTGACTATTGTAGTGTTGGAACGCTTTGTCAGTGTGTTGAGCTTCTTTCCTGCTCTCATGTAAAAGTTTGCAAGTTGATCTTATATAGCTCTTAAAAATCTCAACAGGTACAATGAATAATCAGGATTTAGTTTTTTAGGATTACTTGTAAATTATATTCCCTTTAGATTTGGACAACACATGCTGTAAATTTTTTAAGATAATTTGTGCTCCTGAAATTGTGTTATAATCTCATAAATGAAATTGAGATTGGTTAATTAGTTCTGGAAGTATTCTACATCTGACTAATTTCCCCCTCATATAATTGTTGAGTAGTACTCAAATAAGTACCTTGATTGTGCCCACAGGGGTTGATGTGAAGCTGAGGGCAGCAATTGCTT
This sequence comes from Croton laevigatus, assembly GCA_949640765.1. Lineage (NCBI taxonomy): Eukaryota > Viridiplantae > Streptophyta > Magnoliopsida > Malpighiales > Euphorbiaceae > Croton > Croton laevigatus. Next base: position 24,490 of record CATIWJ010347215.1, on the reverse strand, counting down.
TGTTATATTGCTGTTTTTTCCTTTTTATCTGCCTGTATATTTCTTGGCATGTTAGCTTTTAGCATGATGTGGCTTGATGTTTTCCTTGTAAATTTCTCTCCCGGATTGCTGTGATACTCTTGCTTTCCACAGCTTGCTTCCGGCACCTGTCAAATCTTTTCCCAAACCATCTAGGCTAGGTGCCCAGGTGTGGATCTTGGGAAATGTTCATCATATAATTGATTGCCAAGTACATGTACTTAAATGTTTGTATCACCACATGACAGGTTGTGAGAGATAAGCGGACTGGAAAAACCAAGGGCTATGGATTTGTAAGCTTTTCCAACCCTACTGACCTTGCAGCAGCTCTTAAGGAAATGAATGGTGAGTGAACTTTGATATTCTCTGCAGAAGGAAAATAGATATTTTCTCATGTACTCTCTGAATCTCCATTATTATACTTTTGTTATTAAATAGATATGGCTGTTGAGCATTTTACTGTCATAGGTTGATATAAGATTTTGCATACCCAGGTTAATCTTTGAAGACGTGCTAATTTTCTTATAACATTTATTCAGGTAAATATGTTGGAAATCGACCTATTAAGTTGCGCAAGAGCAATTGGAAGGAAAGGACAGATTTTGATGCTATGGAAAGACACAAGGTTGCATTATAATCTTGTGTTGAACTATATATATATATATATATTTATAAGTTTTTGTAAAATAACATGAACATGTCAAAAAAAGGTTATCTTGGAGGCAATTTTGTTGTTGGGGGCCGATCACTGAAATTTGAGGGATTCTATTCGGTTTTCGATCATTTATTGTGTGCTAATGTCAAATGTTTTTCTTGTGTTGGCAGAACCATAATTTGAAGAAACCGAAGCTTCCTAAGAAGAGTGTGCTGCACAAGTAAAAGATGCCGTCCCTATGCCGTCATACAAACTACACAGGGCCAATTCAATAGCGTGGCTCTTTTAGATTGTTGCTTTCATATCCTTATTTATTTGCATGTATACTTACTCGTTGATACTAAACCAAGCAGATTTAGAATCAAAGTGACTCTACATGTACTATTTTGACTTAATGAAGTTAAACTAATTTTCAAATTCTCTACCCGTTGCTCTTCATGGCTCAGACGGTTAGTATATTTTGTTTGGTGCGGTTTAAGAGGGAGTGCAGCTGATTTATGGTGTTGGGTATTTTGCCCCTGCTTAGGTTATTTTGCCTATATTCAGCAAAGTTAACCGTGTGATATTTAATTGTTTTTAATTGTAAATTTTACAAAAATATAAAAGGTTGGCCATTGATTTTTTTTTTCCCCATAAGGTTAGCCATTGATGAACTGTTATATAAACAGTTAATAACTATCTCAAAAATTATTATTTTACATACAGCGAATAATTATCTCAAAAATTACTTTTACTGAGTTGTTGAACACAACCTTAATTCGCTTGGATTGGTTAGCGTGTTTCCTTTGAAGTTCTACAACAAAAGTTTACGAATATCAAAGTCATTGGGTACAATAGGGAGGTGGGCATGCTATGAACCAAATATAACAAAAAGGACATTTACATTTCCTGAAATAATAATAATAATAATGCCTTTAAAATGAATGGATTCAGTATATTAAAATGAATTATTTCTACAAAATTTTGTTGGGACCACAAACTCCTGATTTCAAACCTGGTACAGAAGGGATGCAAAAACATATTGAGAATTATTGCATTACATAAACAGCTGAGATCTTTTCAAAACTTACACCACGCCACAACGCATCCCATTCAGTAGAAATTCAGAACTTTCACTTCCAAATCGTTCAACTGCTTCTCTTTACGGTTCCACTCCTCTACTGTTCAATATGAACAAGCTATACATGGCCCATGCATCTGGGACGTTCCATTTGTCCCAAAATTCAACTCTTACAACAATATGAAAAATGAAGGCAACAAGAAATTCCTAATTACACTGAAGATTGCACACATCACACTGTTCTTAAAAACCCTCGAACTTCAATCAGGAAGTTGTTGACATTCTTCCTAAACCTTTGGTAATTCATGCGATCTAGAATGGATGAAAGCTGATTGGAGCTCGTTAGGGATTGTAAAGCGCTTGCCAGCCTTGATTTGAGTGTTGGACTTGGCTGCCTCTCTATCAGCTCATTAGCTAATTTCTGCACAAAAGTAACCTCCTCTCAGAACACCTTGCATTCATAATGTAAAACGGAGACATGCATGTGGTTTTACAGAGAAAAATCATTCTCATTGTGAAAACAAGAAGCTTCCATAGAATATGCCAGGGAACAAGAGGGATCAAGAAAGTTAACCAATCACATTCTTACTTATCTACTTAAGCACCTATTTACCATTTCAAATCTTAGCCTAAAATGTCAGGTTCTATTTTATTTTCCTTGTAAATAAATACACAATAGATAAGTAACTTATCCATTTTGACTTCATAGTGTAAATGAATTCGATCACTTACATGGTAGACGTCTTGTTCACAAAGGATCAACGGAAAGAGAGCATCTGCTGCGGGACTGACCAGATCAGGACTGGAAACACATGCATAGAAACTTTAGCGTATGTCCGGAGATGACGAGGGAAGTAGAAACAAGCTTCATACATACATAGAGAAGTGACTGTGTGTACAATGATTGCAAACCAGTTTCACCCGATGACATAGGAAGTAAAACTACATTACCTATAATCCTCAAAAAGGAGCAACTGCAGTAACAATCTAAGGAAGCGACTCAGGATGCCTTCCTGTAAATTTCCTTGTTGATCTTTAATAGTGGCGGCATGTGAGCCCAAACCTATTTTGCCAGCACGTGTCTCCTTGTAGTGGAAAGAAGCAAGAGCTTTAAGAGCTCTCAGGCACATATTCACTATGTCAGTGTCCTGTTCCAACAGAAGGAAAATGTGATCTTGAAAAGATTGGCATCATTCATAATGTTGAATGTCAAGCAAACAATTTACTCTTATAAGCCAAGAAAACACACTCTTAACTTGCATGTAGAGCTCTTAGATTTTTATCTGAAGTCAACCATGCACAAGAGATTGCAGATAACCTATTTGAAAACTATTTCTAAAGGAAGCAACTTACAGAATCACAGAAAAAAAATAAAGACTAGTTAAAAAAAACTTGTCACTTCATAGAGAAGGGAGATTTACCTGGTGATGTAGACCAAAGTCAAGAGTCCTAAGCACATGAGCAAAAGCTTCACTATTTAATCGTGCAATTGTTTCAGGATAAACCTCCAACATATGTGAGAGCAGTGAGAAGTACTGCAAAATCATACATCATTTATCAGTTTCAAAAAAAGAAAATAGCTTTACTCATGATCTGCAGAACTCTCACATCGTGACAAAGCTTGGGGTATTTCAGCAGCTCCAACGAAATCAATGGGGTGACTATGTGGAGACCAAAGTAAACAACCTGTAAGATAATAGTAAACAACCCGTAAGACAATATCTGAGAACCCAACAACTTCGTATTCATGCAGAACCTTCAATAAAATATTTACCTCAGATATATTTGTCCCCTGTGCCTCAATGGAATCTGATGAGAAGTCCACCTGTAAAATATTCATCATTTCACACGACTCAAAAAAATGTATCTAAATCTTCTTTTGCTTTAAAAGCAAAAAGGCGAGGAAGGAAGAAAGACAGTGGCACCAGATCTTTGGAACAAAGATTTGACAGAAGCTGAAGAAGAGCACGTAAATCCTTGTACTGCTCAGTCTTTGCCTCACTGAGTAAGCTGCTTGACAAACTCACTGATATCTGGCAAAACAGAGAGAAGACATCAAAAACAAAAATGTAGCATCTAGAAAACCAGCTGGAATCACTCACAAGTCACTATATTTTTGCTTTCACTGCTCTCATGCTTACAATCTTACATCCTAAAGGGAGAAGATTGGTCCAAATTCTGGAAGTTTTGTCACAAAGACACTAGAAAGCAAATAAAAACATGAAATAAAAAAAAAAGGGGGCCAGAACACCCTTGTTAATTGCATATTCAAGATTACCAACTTCTTCATTGGGGAAAAGATCTATTCGATGATGACGGACCGCAAAGTTTCAGAGTTGTATTTGTTTGCATGGACACGAACTCACTTTATTGGACACAAGAATCAGTCACAAAAAATACCTTGCCGATATTGTGAGATGAGTAGAGTTGAAGCAAACGCAAGCAGAAATCAACAACAGCAGCAGTTTCTTTGGCCTCTAGATAGGATATTTGCCCATCCACCCAATCGACAACAAATTTAAGTAGCAGATAAACAACTGCAGACTAAGCAATAATGAAGGATTAGTACCAATATCTATATGTTTTGATAGAAACAAGAAACGAATTTAAAAGGACCAACTAGAACACTGGTTAAAACTAAAACTATTATAAACAGAAACCAGACGTCATTACAACGAAACACTGGTTATCTCATAGGGAAAGCCTTAGAGCAGAGGGCAAAGACACTGTTTGCATATCCATCACACTAATTCTCAGTTAGACAACAGATCAGTTATACAGTGAGGGTACCAAATCACATCATAAAATGGAAATACACTATTGTGTTTGTGAAGATAAAACAAGGGATTTAGCTTTGCAGTGGGAGATGGAAGAACTGAAAATAAAGAAATCAATTATTCATAAATATCTATAAGTTATTTTACCTCATGTTTATAGACTTCAAGAAGAACCAAAACAGGGTTCATCACTGAGAATCCCATCTCACAAAGTGCTCTCTGTGTTCGAGGTTCTGAGGCACTAGCAGCTCCACGGAGCCGCTCAAGCAAACAACTAACCTACATAATGTCCATAATGTTCATCACTTATCCCATATGATAAGTAAAATAATACTTATTGATCAGAAAACCTCATTTTCTTACAGATAGGATAACATCTGGTTGTTCAGCAACACTTTTAAGGTCGCTCTTGTTAGACAATTCCACAAGGTAAGTTGTCATTTGACCCATGAGATTCCTCACATACCTTCATGGAAAAATGAGCATATATTGGACTGCTAATAATATTCATAACTATATAGAAAAATAAGTAACCATAATGTAATATCGTAGCATGTAGAAGACTCACTGATTAGACTCCTCTGAATTTCTCATTCCAGAAGCCCCAAGAACAAGGGATTGAGCCAGTGAGCGCTGGAATAGAATAATTATATTTTAGATATAAAGGAGAGGAAAAAAAAAAAAAAAGGAAAAGCTGGGACAAAATAGATAGCAAAGTATAATACTAGATCAAAAGATTTGAAGTTCTTACTTGATTAGCAGCATTTAACAAGAACAAAACCTTTTCATTAGCAAAAGCATTAGCTAGTTCACGCCAAGAGTCCTGTAAAATATATTGAAATGTACCAGCTCAAACAATATTCAACATAAGATCTACTCAATGAACTACATATGATCTTCAGTTAAAGTAACCCAGAGGGTAAAAGTGTTTAGAAGTCACACAGAAGATAAAAGCAAAGCTGTGAAGCCTTATCTGAAATCATACATAAGGTAATTGTAACAAAAGCAAAATGCATCCAAAACAACATGTGGATATCCAAAGATACAATAACAAAGCAAAGCATCATATACACATATAATGGAAATTTCAAAAACATAAATGACTCACCAATGTGACCAGATGAACACAGATACTTTTTCTTCGAACCAGACCATGGAGCAGTTGGTAGCAAGTGAGGTCCTGTTGGGAAAAAAAAATGAGTCTCAGATCTGTTACATCTTCCTAACTGGGAAATTGAGAGCTGTGCTAGGTTGAATAAACCAAGCCATAACTGCTAACTTGCATTACAATAAGGATAAATTGTCAAGGAGATGATTTCAATGGAGCTCATTCAAGTAACTAAAACAGCAAAAATATAACTCCATTATGATAACCTCTAAAGCACAGCCCATCTATTTTATTCATGAAAATATTGTTCCTGGAAGGTGATGGGCCAATATATTAATGGTTTTATTGCATGATCCAAGAGAGTCAATGTAAACCTCAGAAATTCTGAACTCTCCAGTAGAAAAGAATACTGTGATAAAAATCTAATTGAAATAGAATTAAAATTTTCAAGCAAAAATTTGAATCCAACCCAATTAAAGTAGATTATCTTTGGCAAGCAGCGCCGATCCCTGCCTTCAGGTTAACATATGACAGTTTTCCCAGGACAAGCATTCTCGAGGCTCCATAATGCTTTAGACTGTTTATTGTCTTAAAGTAAATGGTGCCACAAATAGAAGAAAAAAACATCCCACAGGAGCTTTCAAAAGGGAACCTAACGATTCATAATGTTATTTTCATTTGACAACAACACACAGATATAAACTCAGATTTAAGCTGAAGTCACCAATAAATATTTCAAATTATAATTTAAAATTCTAAGCAGACACTCTCATCCCCACCCACATTTATTATCTTAATAGCATGTGAACAAAATTAAACAGAAATCAAAATGAAAAATAGAATGAAAGGGAAGCATAAACAAAAGAATACAAACATACTAACCTAATTGAACAAAAAATGTTATTATCAAATATCAAACTATCAAGACACATATATTGAAGGATGTGGACAACATAGCAGTATTAGTTAATATAAATTATTAGCAACTCTCACAGTGGAAAATTTCTACAACTTCTACCTGCAAATCCTTCTCCCCGGAATAAGATAAGAGAGCTGTCACTGAGATGCGAACAATAATGTCAAGCACAAGTTTTCCCTGATTATGTTCTCCAAAAAAACTGAGCAACGCTTTTCTTGAATGCAGTTGCTGAAACTGATATTGATTTTCATGACTAGAATTGAAACTACTCTCCCTCAATTCCTCAGGCATTATGTAAGTATGAGACCATCTCGCAAGAAACCATATAACAGACTGCATAAATATCATGTCAAGCAATTAAACCAGGAAACCATGAATTGAAAGCAAAAAAGTAATAGTTCAATAAAATAGAAGTTTACTCCCAACATCAATGAATAAAAATAGTGAATCACTTTTTAGCAGCAGTGAAAAAATTTTGAACAAATAATAACTGAAATCTAATCTTTGTAAAAAAGAAAAATATGCCAGTTGGCAGTTGCTATAGGTAAAGGGAATGCCTAAATAAAAAAGATGTGTAAATCAGGAACAAGGAACCACACTAACTCACTGAAGTGACAATGGACCAGATCAACCAAAAACAGAACTTTCAGCAACAACCTATAATAATGCTCTCATGCCCAATTTCCAAGCATGAGCTGTAAATCTCAGATTTATTTGCATGATAGCAATATATAGGCTTCATATATACTTCCTATTACATCCACAAAAGAATTACCAGTAAAGGTTTACATACTATTAACTAAGTTACCTCCATGAGTCGAGGACTGAAACTGGATGATCTCATTTGAGGATCTAAACTCTGCTCAGCAAACTTTATAATTGAACTGCACGAAGTGAAAATAAGAATGTTTTGTTAGTTTTACAATGCTAATTGCAGAACTTGATGGCATAAAAAAAAAAAATTAAAATCAGTTTGAAGGATTACTCTGACAAATTGAACATTTCAAAAAACAAAAAAATAAGAAACTTGCCCAGAAAGCACAACAACGGGATGTTTGTCTGCCTCTACAGTCTCCACAAAATGAGTTTGTATGGAATTAGGAATCTGCTTATCACAGGGAGAAAATCAGGACTTCAAGTCATATCATAACATATTCAGGCAGAAAAACCTTAACTTCCTATAATTGAATGAAAAGGCAGTGACACGTATTCTAGGGAATAAAATAAAACATAAAGCAATGATGATATGAGGAAAAATCCACTGGAACTTTTCTCTTAAATGAATGATTGGTTTCCAATTATCTGCAGTGGCAATCATGATGGTACTGTGAATTACAATACTGGAACAAAGGGAAGTGGAAGGCCTAGTGAAAACTGATAATTCAAATATTATCCAGTTTTCTTAAGTTACTTTTTCAAGAATGACAATCACTTTGGAGGAGAAAATATTTTAAATTGTCAAACTCATAAAGCAAAAATATAAGACAGTAAGAACAATTAAGATTTGTAATTCCTCCTTTCTAAAAAAAAGATTTGTAATTCCAAGAATCCAGGGGTAAGAACTCTTAAATAAAAATCATCATATAGACATAAATATAATACAACATGAGAAACGGCCTATACCAGGGGTGTTTCACCCTCTCCTTCATCTGCAAGCACATGCCCAGTTATCAGTAACAATGAGTAAAGTTCCTCCAAAGTTGGAGTTAGGTCAATAATGCCCCTGCCCTACAAAGAAGTAAATGGCATAAGATAAAAGCAAATATGACTCCTTATTGTTCTTGTCAACAACAGCTAATGGAGAAATACATATTAATCTATTTCTCAAAGAATAATCTTTATTTGATTGGTAATAGGTTAGGGTATTATGATTTGGTTCTTCCAACTTTACAAAATTAAAATCCACCCTTATATTTCCAAAATTACACAAATTCATCCTAGTATTTTTAAAAAGTTATACTATGTAAGTCTTTCCTTTCGAAACATATGTGAAAAGACAATAATACCCTTCAAACCATCAATTAGTGAAAAGTACCCTTCAAAACAAATTTAATTCAAAAAAAAAGTAGAGTTTTAAATGCAAATCAATTCAATTTATTTTAGCATAATTAACATAAATTTATTTACTTTATTAAAAGGATATTTTTGACATAGTGAAAAATAGAAAGAAAAAAATTGACTAAAGTAACTTTTTATGTAATATAAAATAAAGGGACCAAAATAATGTCATCTTAAAATTACGGGGCCGAATTCATTAGTTTCGTAAAACTAGAAGGACAAAATCATAATTAACCATTAATATATTAATATGTCTTTATGAATTTAGACCACTTCCACAAAATTGAACGTCCTCTAATATTTAATGAGATTTACACTGCATGAAAAAGAAGCCAAAAAAATATAATGGAAATTTATTTGCAATATGAAAAAGGAAAATGGTGACTTTTTAAATTCACAAGACATGCTAATGCATGCATAAAAATCTAACAGATTTCAGATATGCATCTTATAAAGAATCCAAGACAAAGCAATCAAATAGAACAAGACAATTGGTTGTGGCCAATGTATAATTGAAATGTGATAACCAAAAGCACCTGATGCAACCGTGCAAAGCGCTCAGAAAATAGCCCTGTGAGTAATGGAATTGTCACATCAACAGCTGCTCTTGCTATAAGAGCATAAGAACTTAGCCTTTCATCCATCGCTGGCACAAGATAAATATATAGGTGAAACTCATTGAATGATGAACTTAAAACCTTCAGTTTTTTTCATGGCTGCTATGATTGGAGTCGAGTTGAAGATACTCGTGACATTTATCCAGTGTTAAAATTAAAAATATATTGTTCACAAGTATATATTATAAAGTAGAAAGAGACTACACTTGTTCAAGATTTGAGAAGCTTTTCCAGTACCAGAAATGGAAGCCTGAAGGTAGTAGTCAGCATCATCGCTGTCATTCATTGCTGTTGCTGAAGCCACTATACCCATGCATACAATTAGATTGTATAAGAAAGGACTGACATTGTGAAGAATAATCGAATACATAAAAATTCAGCAATATAACCACAAAGGAATATCCTCACCTCTTAGCTCAGACTCTGTAATCAAGGCAAATAGATTGGCTGCAGCATTTATCCCTTCAGGTGGAAGCAAAGGATTCCCACCAGTACCATCCATTGGCTGAAAATGAACAGCAAATTCTTAGTTTCTAACAAACACCAATTATTTTATGCAGATAATGTGCATCTTCTAATGAAACAAGTTCCAGAGTATTCAGCAAACATAAGTATTAAATTCTTGATCATAAATTTAGACCACATAGAGAGAATGAATTATTTGAACAATGCCACTATAAAATTAATCTTGCAAGTAGGAATCATAATGGAAGATATTGACAGAAGACAAATCAATAACCCAAGTAAGTTTATGCACAATAAAACAATACTTAAGTAAACTAGTAAAGTAAGTCTTTAAGAGCATATACCATAAGTAAAGTGGTCCAGGTATCTAGTAAGATATCACGTGCCTCCCAACTCCATGTCTCCTCATCAGTGTTGTTAGTCATAAGAACTTTGATCACTTCACACATCAAGGTGGATAACAGGGTAAGCGTACCGAAGGGCCTGAATACAGAAGCAAAAGTTTTAACAATTACATATCTACATGACATAATGTACTACTTGCTCGGCAAATATGAACCACCAAATGCAACAACTACACACGATTTGGACAAAAATAAAACTTGAAGGTGCTAAATTAGGAATATAGATTCTCTGACTGACCTTATGGATTTCAAGAGTCGGTCAAATGCAAGAGGCGTTGTTACAGTTGCCATAGATAATAATGCACGACAACCATCAAGCATCTCACTGAACAAAACCAGATTTGATTTTGAGGCTTCATAGAATGTGTAACTAATAATTGCAAAAGGAGGGTAATATACAAGATCATAACCTTTCACTCTTTCCAGATTCAATTGCTTGTGAAACCACATCAGGAGGATCAATCCACTGTATTATCCCAGAAAACAGTTGTAGCAAATGGTGTTCTTGCATTTGTCCATTATCTAAATCATTAAACAATTTACCCACGGATAAAGTAATTAAAAAGAGAAAAACAGATTCCAAGTATGTCAAATGTAGATAATCACAATGATCAACAAGCATTCACCAATTATTGCACTCTAATGGAGTTTGAAATAATCACGAGTCAGTGCAACCCCATCATTTTATTTTCAAAAATTAAAATATCAGAAAAACGAAAATTGTCAACTTTTTTGTTAATAATTTCAATCTTAGGTTTGTCAACTATGATCGATGTTGAGCCAAAAGGACACAATCATTTCTGCAAACCAAATAAAAAACATATTCAACATTTAGCATCAAACTGAAATGCCTCCATCTCAACATGCATCTATTTGATATTCATGAAAAAAGAAGCTACTACTTTTGACTACAAGGCTATCATTGAAAAGGCATAGAGTAGAGTATGGTGAGCCCAAATCAAGTGAAAACATAAAGTAGAAAGTATTCAGAGGAGGAAGGAGAGGCAATGTGGGAGAGGAGCAGCACGAATAGTAAATAATCAATTGATATAAGTATAGTTACAATCATTTACAAATCTTCATCCTATTTACAGCATTCCCAACCTTTATTATCAAGAAAATCACACCAGCAATGAAAAGTGAAGTATTATCAAGCATAAAAATATTTCAGCTATAACGTAAATGCAGGAAAGAAAAACTTACCAGAAGGAAATATGGTTCCTGTCAAGGAACAGAACTGTACAATAAGCTTCCTTGCTGAGACTGCAATAGGACAATCAAGCCAGAAACCTCCACTAGAGAACTTCCCTCTTAGTGCTGAATATAACCCCAACAGCCATACAACATGACCACTTGAAATTAAAACATCATGCCATGCAGGACCAGGCTACAAGTAACAGATAGTCAATAAACAGAAGCATGGATGATAAATAGATTTCAAATTCAAACTATGCTAGAACTTTTGCTTCCAAGTTTAGCATATAACAAATACAAAATAAAAATGCCTTCTTGCTGTTCAAGTGTTGCTTTTGAGTCACTAACAGAAGGAAAGCAGAAGTGAATTACAAGTTCCTATACAATTACAACACCACATACTTAACACTCAGTAAGTATCAAACTTCATGTGACATTGTCATATTTAAGTTCCTATTAGACAATAAAAATTATTGGTCGGTTTTAAATGTTATACTGGGAGGAATAATCTGCTGCATAAGTCCTAATCTTAAGACACTTTTATATGAATTCCTAATTGCAAAACTCCAGCAGCGCAAGGAAAGTCACATAATAATCCATAAAGCAATAAACCCTAAAAGAGCAATAAAGTAAAAATAGTAATGAGAAATTTGTTACCTGCACTAAGATACATTCAGACCTCTTGGATTGGCTCTCAACTCTAACTCCAGTTGAGAAAACATCAATCCCAGTTTTTGTGCCAGTGGAATTATACCGGAAATCCCAATTCAGTATTTGAAGCATGTGGCGCAGTGCAGCAGTGCAAACCTTAACCTCTGGTACTTCTTTGTCAGATTCAATTATTCTTTTTGTCACACCTACAGCAGCATCCCGTGTCCAATAGTAGAATGTCTACATTTCAAAGAAAAAAAAAAGATAACTACAGGAAAAAATGAGAGGGCAGGACAGTAGTAAAACACAATTAATAAACATCTATCAACATCGCCAAAAACTTTATCAATAAAACATAAAAATAAACAGAAATGACAAACCTTTAGGTAGTCCAGCTCTAAAGACATCCGACATTGCTCATGAAATTCCCTAGGAAGGCCCATGGCACTAGAAGTAGAGGGTGAGAACTCAGATACCTGCAAAGGAGCGGTTGAGTGCTACATCCCGAAACATTTTAAAAGATGAAAACTCCAGTTGAAATTAGTGAGCTCATAAAATCAATAACCTATAAAAGCGACATGTACCAAAGATTCTAGGAAATTGATTCCAGAGAACTGCACATTTACACCATGAACTCCAAGAATAGCCTGGTTTATCTGTTGCCAAAAAGAACTGCTAGATAAGCTAAATGGATCTACATTTGGCTGCTTAGCAGCTAAGATATCAACACTAAAAAAGGAGTGTGTATTGTGGGGAGGTGTTGATGGATGAATCAATGAGCCTGGAAATGTGGATGAACAGATCATTTATACCTGATATAGAAAAGTCTCCTTCTCAACAGCTGTAAAATCAAGCCTGCATAAAAATAATTCACATAGAGTTATCAATTTGTCCACAGCAAAGGAAAAACAACATGTCATTAATTTTTCCTGCTTTAAACTTGAAAACTCATGTGGCTGTGACACCAACGCTTTAAACAAAGCTTTATGATAGGCTAGCCTACATGGATAGGCTATATCTGAGTCATTTGGAGGAACCTTGATGAACATTTTCATTATGTGACACTCAGAAAATAAGATGTTTCAGAAACTTCCTTATGATTAACAAATGACAAGAGTGAGATTGAGTGAAATGAGACATACAGATTGAGCAATAAAGTAATTTAGTTCAGCACCAATTTTTTAATGAAATGAAGTAACCTTACAGATTTCTCAATCCTGTAGAACTAATTCGGTAACAATTTTTTTCCCTTAAAAAAAAGTCAATTTTTTAATGAATGCAGTAATCCAGTTATCACATGTTAAAAATATATAAAAAATTTGCAAGAGTAACCACGAGCTTGAGCTGTGATCTATTTACAACACATAATTACAGTACTAACTGCCGGCTCACAGACAAAAATCACGTAGTGCTGATTGTAGCATGTCACGTGATGTAATATGCACACAATAAGGTTTGACCTTATGTCTCATGTTGATCCAGGATGCCTAGTCTACTACAATGTGTGAGATTAAGTATCAAATATCAATGCCACAAATTATACATATATATGTCATATATTTTGATTTCTAACTAAAGATAGAAATATGCTCAACTTACCAGCCCCTTTTGATCAACTGAGCAGCCACAGAAGAAACCTTTGCTTGGACGTATCCTTCTGGCGAACTAGCATGTTGCATAACATAGCACAGGCAAAAACTACAGCAATATGCCAACCAATAAATCAACATATGCAAAAATCAACTTAACATTAACACAAGTAGCTTTCACTATCAATAATACGATTAGCATGTAAGTACCTTATCAAGCTTTTCTTGTCATCAGCTGAGAGGAAACCCCATTCCCTAATTGCTGCATCACGAATTGCTGCAGCCGCTTGAAACCTAGCATTTGCTACTTGAGAATTCTCTGCAATTAATCAAAAGTTTTAGAAACCAAAACACATAGTAATCAAAACTTCAAGTGAAACAATAACATTTCCACTAAATTTACCTAGAATGAATTTGCATGCATTGTATGGCTGAGGCGACTGATTGAGAGACAAAATAGTTGCCTCAGCAGCTGCCGGATTCGTATGCATCTGCAGCATGATAATATTTACAATCAGTGACTAATTAAAAAGAAATTGAATCTGATTTGAGTTAAATACTTGTATTCATCGGAATAAATAGAAATTAAAAGACCTGAATAGAAGAGCAAGCGAGCTCGATGGCTTGCATGGTGGAGTGAAGCTGGGCCAAATCGGTGACGCCGCCGCCGCCGCCTTGGTGCATCATGCTGGAGTTGTGAAAGTGGATGATCCTACAAACTGCAGAGATAAAATTGTGATGAGATTAATGCCGATATAGCGTTTGGTGGTGCTATTTGTGTGTTGGAGAAACCGAGGGAGTGAAAAGAGCAGGAAACCAGGTGTGGAAAGAGAGCAAATGAGTAGTTCGGATTATTGGAAGAGAAATGCGAAATAGGAGAACGGAGATCAGAGAGGGAAATAGAGTTCAGGGGTGTTTTTGTAATTAAATATTTTATTAAAAATGAAAGCTCAATTATAATTAGGGGTATGACTTTTAATGACTTTAAAAGTAGGATAGAATTCAATCATAACTTTTATAAATTTTATAAAAGTTATTTAAAATCTGTAGGTATTCAATAGGGGTGTACATCGGTCGGATTCGGTTTAAACCAAACAGAACCCGACCAACCCAAAAACCGAAATTTTTTTAATATTAACATCCGAACCGATTAAACCGAACCGAACTCGTCGGTTCGGTTCAGTCGGATTGATCGGGTTTCAGCGAAAATACAAGGAAATTTATAGATTTTTTTAGGTTCAACCCGAACTAACCCAAATTAATTTCTGATTTTTCTTAAAATGCAAAACCGAACCGAACCGACCAATCCGATTAAACTGAACCGAACACGTCGGTTCGGTTCGATTCGATCAGGTCGGTTTGGGTTTTGCACACCCCTAGTATTCAATTATGACTTTTAAATACTTTTAAAAAGTTATTCAAAGTCTGTAGGTATTTAAAAAGTCATTGACTTTTACAGACAATGACTTTTAATGACTTTTTAACTAAAAATACATATAAAAGAGTGAATAAATTCTCTCATGGTTTTATACAATACTTTCATAGACTTTCACACAATCAATCTCCGACTGATGATCGAGTCAATATTTCTTCCTCTCAAATAATGCTACTACTACCCAATACTGACACACACCACTAATAAAGATATATTACTAATGAAATGAGGTTTTTACATTATTATTTTATTATATAATGTGTATTTTTTTTTTAATTCATATAATTTTATATACTATTTTAAGAATTAGTTATTTTTATTAAACCAAAAATATAAATTTATTTTATATATATATATTTTATTATTTGGTAAATAATTATTGTTGAAATATATTTTTATTAAAAAAATTATAATCTATAAAAGTAAAGTCTTTAAAATCCATCAATGTCCATAAAAGTATTTAAAAGTAAAGTCTTTTAAAATCCATCAATGTTTATAAAAGTTTTTAAAAGTCTTTAAAACTCTACAAAAGTTTTTAAAACATTAAAAAGTCTTTAAACGTCTTTAAAAGTTATTCATTAAAAAAAATATATAAAAGTCATTAAAAATCATGATTGAATACACCCATCTTAATCTCTGTCTTAGGCATATTAGACAATTTTGAGTCACTTGGTTTTTAATATTATTTTTGTACTCCGATAATTTATTTTCGGTTAGGATTTTTAGTTCTTTTGTCTTTTAATTATTATTTCCGTGTAGAAGCATGTGAATGTTCAATATAATATCCTTTCACACATTTTAAATGAACATTTAGACCAAAATAAACTTTTTCCACCCATCTTGAATCTTTAGCTAAAAGAACCAAAATAAAAATTTTTACCCATAAAACTCAACTTTTAATTCTGATAGTAAACATTACAAATGAGCATATCAAATTAAAACTCTCATCGGAAACAATCGGAATATGGCCTCCATTTCTATATTAGATCACCAGAAATTGGGGAAAATCTATCTGAATATTTTTTGGGTTGCATGAACCCGAATTAGGACCCACCAATATGTTCTTCTTTGAATGGCGGACAACAGATCTGGTGGTCTCAAATCTTTCAGACAACTACCGAAAGTTCTTCAAATCGCCAGTTTATGTATTCGGTCTACCGAACCATTTTCTCATCATTTTCATTAGCTACTGGCTAGGGTCGACGATGATTTTGAAGCCTAGAATGTCGCCGATGTTTGGATTTCACATCGGTGGTTGGTTTAGGTGGTAATGGTGTTTGGAACAATGGTGATGATGATGTGCGTCGTCGCAACCCACAATTTCATTTCCTTGGTTTTGATTTCTATTTTTAATAGTTTAATAATTATTATTATTAAATGGACATTTTTTAAAGTTCACATGAGTTTAACAGTTTTAAAGAATTGAATTACTAAAAAGTCTAACAAAAAAAGTTTGATGGTGACAAAACAGACTACAAACAACAATAACAACAAGCCTTGATCCCAAATAAGTTAGAGATAAAACGGACAAAAAAATAATATTGAAAATTGAGGGACTAAAGTGTCTAATATGTCAAAATCTAGAGACTAAATTATAGTTAATCCAAAATGAAAGCTCAATTTAGTACTCAACTTGTAGATAGTTGTTTAATTTGGTCCAAATTTAATTTTAGGATTAATTTTAGAGGGTAATGGTGATCGGCTTTAGGACGGTAATGAAAACGAATTTTCAACCAGTTATTTATTTCCATTGCCATTTGCCAACCCTAAGTTGTAAAACGATTATGAAAAATGGAGATACTAAACGATATAAAAAAATTTACTTATTTTAAAATAATGGATTGAAAATACTAATTAATAATTATTTTATATTACAAAATTATAATAATCAAAAAAATTTATTATAATAATAATATATATAATTATTTAAAAATTTAATAATTTTTATAATGTTACATGTTCTTATTATAGTAATATTATTATTTATAATTCGTCACTTATAAAAAAATTAGTTATTACAGTACAATATTAACTTATGTCTTTTGAGTTATTTTAATTTTAGCAACATGTATTTTTTACTCAATGTTTTTCTTTAAACCAGTAGATGAATAACTAACCGTTAAAATAAATAGCTTCTAACTACGGTCAATACAACTAACCGTTACTAAACAACTAATGAGACAACTAATCATTGTTGAAACATATTACAATTACTTAAACTACTATTTCTGTCGAATGGAGTTAACATCTCATGGAATGGAACAACTAACGCAAAGCCCATGTTTGGCAAAATAGTGATGTAAGCGGTTGCTAACTGTTATTGAAGCAATTAACTGTTCTGCCATCAATTAGATGTTTTATGCTAGAGGTTATTTATTAATTATTCATGTAGTAGTTTGAATTAAAAGTGAGCTATTGAAAATAAAATGGTTAAAAAGAACGTAAATTAATATTTTATAATTATAGGTCATGATTATAATATATAATAAAAAATGTAAGAAAAAAATATGTTTATCATTTGTAAAAAATATAATATTATTATTAATAGTAAAATAATAGTTATTAATTTGTAATTTATTAGTTTAAAGTAAGCTGATTTTTCATTTATTAATATTGCTATTACTATGGTATTGTTAATAAGTGAGTGTTTGGAGCTCATGTTAACGTGTTAATATACCCTTGTTTGAACAACAATTTACTTTCGAAGGTGGGGTTGTTTGATTTGCTTGTGCACTAAGCGGATGTGACTATGAACAAACAGAGTAAAATAAAGTTCATCCGTATAGAGTTAACTTTCAACCCCAATATTGTAAAAAAATATGCTAATAGACCAATAGTAGTTTACTAATCAAAACGATAAACACTATTTTCTTTTCTATAATGTTCAATGATATGACGTTTTAGACAGTTTTTAGAGATTAAAGTAATGTCTTATAAAAACTAACCACTTAAAATTTAACTGCTAATAGTTAGTGGTTTATTAACCGCTACTCAAACAACTAACAGTTGCTCAAACAACTAAACACTATCAAAATATCTAATTTAACCGAATAGATAGTAGGTAACCAAGCAATCAAAATTAGTATTTTGACTTAAATCAAATCTGTAACCACTACGTGAACCACTCCATACTGTATTTGTCAAACAAATCCTAATATTTATATTAGTATATGTTTATATAGGATTAATAAAGTTTAAATAACAATAGATGGTGTACTAGTCTTTGATTGAAATGGTGTAACTAGCTAGTATAAATGATAAATTGATTTTTTTTTTTTTGAAAGTTAGATGGAATACATTATGTACCCATAAAATCAACGCCCAATTCAGAAAGAAATTTTTACCAATTTAGTGTCAAGCAAAATTCTTACTAACACCAATAATATAGTCGTTGGCATAATTAGTTTCAAAACGGTTTAAATCAACAATATATAAATAAAGATAGATAAAATAAAAATATATGGAGACATTATAGGAAAAGTATATCATTCATTAATGAAGTGGAGACATTATAGGAAAAGTGTTTGTACTATTCATTAATGAACTAACCGTTATTTCAATTTTTTTTTATTGGACTTATATTATGTTTGTGTTATTTTAGTTAATTAAAGACATTATATTATGTATTCTAAAAAAAAAGGACATTATATTATGTTATTATTGTATACTATTATGTATTTTTAAAAAAATTTTATGAACTATTTATAGATTTAAGAATATTTTATATTTATCTGCAATTAATTTTTTATTTATTATTTTTACAATTTATAAAATAAGAAAAAATTAATTTAAATATTATGCTAAAAACTTTAATTCAAATATAATAAAAATAAATTATTTTTAGTCACCAATGCAGAATAATTTTTAAATGAAATTAATTTTTTAATAGTCATAATAATTTTTTTCCGAGAATTATATTTGGTCGCACTACCAAATAATTACCAAATAAGCACTGATTTTCAAAAAAAAAAAAAAAAACCAAATAAGTACTCTTGATTTTCCTTTAAAAGAATTTTGAATATAATATCTGACAATCTTGTAAGTCAAGTGAAAAAAGAAAAAGAAATTCGCAGCTATAATAAGGTGGCTGTGTCCCAAATAACTTCTACTAATATAGAGCGAGGACTCGGTGTTGCTTACGGACCAAGTATCTTCTGATTTATGAATGCAGAGGTGTAGGTAACATAGCAGATATCCCAATCTTTCTTCTTTTTCTTCTGTTCTTTTGTTATATTTTTAATTCATTCTTGAAGAAAAGATGGAAGCAGAGGCAAGGGCAAGGACAAGGGCGGCGGCGAGACTTTATGTTGATAAAAAGGACGATGGTTCTTTTGAAAAATTGAAACAAGATTTGGAAAGGCAAACAAAAGATAAAAACAAGGCAATGGAGTTGTTTGAACGTCAAATTTGGAGAGATTTTGGGATTAAAATTAGGAAAGATGCGGATTTGGAGCGGAAGAGGAAAGAAACCATTGATGCTGGTGTTGGAGATTCTGTAACCAAGAAGAAGAGAAGGAGAAACAGTGGAGAAGAAGACGCGTCCACATCCTCGAGCAGTAGAGAAAACAAATCTTGTTGTCAACACTTGGAAGATAATAAGGCTAACAAGAAACCCAAATTTGATTGCAAAAAACAGAGAAAAAACAGTGATCAAGATGGGAAAAAAAAGGGAAAGAAATCTTATCGGTGCCCAACTGTAAAGTTAAATCTTAAAGAATTGGGATTCGAGCCTCCGCCGGATATTCCAGATGAATTGGAGAGGAAAATCCAAAGTAGAGGAGGAACTGATATCAAATTAGTGATAACAAAACAAATGTTTGATACTGATGCTAGCAAGCAGCAAGGCCGTCTTCATATGCCACGGGATCAAATAAAAAGTGAAACGTTTCTGACAGAAGATGAGAAAATAACGGCGGCAGCCAAAAGAGGACTGATGGTCAACCTGCTTCAACCGTGCGGGCATGAGGAAAAATTGGTTTTAAAGCTACGGGATAACGATTTAAAGAAAAAGGGTTCCTTTATTTTGAGATCAAGTTGGAATAAAGTTCTGGATAATAATCTTGACAAAGAATTCAAAACAAACGACATTGTGCAGATTTGGTCGTTCAGGGTTGATGGAGAACTTCAGTTGGCTCTCATTAAGATTATGGAAGGTGGAAAGAGTACTAGTCAAAGTACCGTCGATGATCAACAACAAGATGATGAGAGTTTCTAATTGTTGTCATGTTATTAGAAATTCAAACTAACTTGTAAATGGAGTTAGCTTTTGCTTTAGATAGTATATATACTCTTCATTAGAGTATATAAAGGCATCTTATTACCAATGCCACGATCTTTACGCATAACCTGCGCTTTGCATGGAGTATGTTTTGTAAATATAATTAGGTGCATTTTTTTTTAACATTTGAAAGTAAGTTTCGCATAATCAACCATTTAATCTAATAACTATATATATAATAATTAAAAGTATTGAGATAGAGTTTTAAAAATGTAGCTACATTAAAATTTGGTAAGAAACTAAGGAGAGTTTTGCGAGAACAACCATCTGACCTAGTAGCGTGATGCTTAACGACCCAGTAGTAGGTGATCTCTTTACCTACCAAGCCTTGGTGCTTGGGTTCGATTCGCTTTCCCCCTCCCATTTAGATAGAGAGTAGTGTAGATATATCTTTGTCAAAAAAAAAAACTAATGAGAGTTTTGCTATCTTTTATAGTTATTGTCCTGATTTGGTGCAAACTTGTAGATGATAAAAAAGAGAAGGTTATTTATACACATTTCTTCCAAAAAAAGAAAAAAAAGAAAGTAGGCTGCTTAACTTCTTTATAGGCCAAAAATTAGCAAATCTCGACAGTAGGTGTGGGTGACGCCAAACGCATTAGCAACAACATCTGGCTTATTGTATTGTTCAAAGACAATAGAAATATTGTTAGTTTTTAAATAAAAAAATATTAAATTTTTTTTTGGTAACTTCTTTATTTATAGATATCTCCCTGATTTAACAAAATAACAACTGAAAGTAAAAGCAAATGGATGTTCATCTTTAACCATTAATTATAATAAACATTAACATGAATAATGAAAGGACTCATTTACCAGCTAGTGTAACTTTAAATTGATATGCTGTTGGGAATGCCTTGGCAAGTAAGCCCTTCTTCACTAGTTGGAAACAGCAGAGTGTAAGGCATATTCACGGGTCCAAAACGGTTCTTTAATTTTCTATCTCCATTCCTTCGCAAAATTTTTTCCCCAATTTCCTTCAATGTGTCTTGAAATTCCTTAAATGCTTGCAATGGCCCCATATCTGAAGTCCATCCCGGGTTTCTTTGATTGAGGTATACTTCATCCGACGAATGTCTTGACAATATCTCTATGAGGGAAATTCCTAGAAGTGCTTGTGGTTTGGTATTGATCGTTTTGAAGAAAACCTCTTCAGGATTTGATTCAAGTTCCTTATACTCAGCAGAGCCCTTTTCAGGCATCCATCTGCGGCTTATAGTTGGACGGTTAGGCAAATAACCTCCGTAAGGATATTGTCCGAAATTGACAGCTGCATGGAGAGCAGAAGCTATCCATATGATGATGGAGCATGTTTCTATTAGTTCTTCACATGTATGCATTTTCGGCCACCATAATTCGCCTTTCTTGTCCCCGTGGCCTTGTTCTCGTATTTCCTTCCACCATGACTGAAGTTCAGTGTCATTTTGAACCATTTCATTTGACAAGTAGTAAAAAGACAAATACTCTTTCACCCAATTTTTGATTGCTGACCATATCTCAAGCCCGTCGACTGCGTATGGGTAGTCTTCTATCATTAAACGCAGACCGTAAGGTGAATTCTCATCCTCAACAGCCATTCCTCTGCAGAAAAAGAAAAAGAAACAACAATTTATCATTGATTTGTTATATATTTGGTTCTATCTCGATTTTCAGCAAGTAGATTGGTTTTGGCATGGTATTCAATAAGATCGGAATGAAATTTACCTTTTCTTGAGATCATGAGGGAGGGCTTGATCAATAAAAACCCAGTGTTTATAGATTGAAGAAGACATTTCCATAGCATATTCTCCTGGAAAAACTGTTGACTCAAGCACTCCCCCAGCATTGATGAGGACTTGTCTAGCTAATGCATTTATAAACAGCGTATCACGGAAATGAGGATGCAAAAGCTTGTAAACTGGGTGAAGCACGCTTAGCTGTCTATTCGTTGCTATGATGAATGGTTCAATCACTGCATGAGTGTTCAACCTGTAACCAAAAGTATGGAGTTACTGCATACTCTTATTAATATGCCTATCAAGTAATTATATATAAGCTTTGCTTGAAATTTGAGGCTCACCAGTGGCTAATGAGCTGATGAAATCCTGAATCATTTATAGCTACGTAAGATTTTGCCAATTGCCAAATGGAACCTTCTACACCATTTTCAGCAGGAGTGTACACATTGCTTATTGCTCCAAATTCGTCTCCCTCATGATGAGGCAAGCTTAATTCAATTGCCAATGGTTTCAAGGTTCCATCTTCTTTCAAGAAAAGGAGTGTCCTTGTTGCGTATATCTTTACAGAACTATTGTTTATCCGCCTTAAATATGGCATCAGCGCGTCGTGATAATCAAGTACAAATAACTTGTTCTGCTTTGTCGCCTATTTTATTCCGAAAGGAAAATTTTCAGATGTCATAAACTGATTAGATTGGAAACAATACAGTGAAAGAAGTAAATTAGGGAACATTTACCTCATCTATAGTCATTCCACTTAGATTATGCTCTATATGTTCTTTTTTTATAGTACTGTTCTGGTTACCATATTGTTCAGGATTTAGCTTACTTCTGGGAGGGAATTCCTGCAGACCAAATTTCTCTGGTGTTTATATACTTTTTGGGGGGTAGAACATAAGAAAAATTTGCTAGGGAGGAGTTTATGAATTGTGATTAACCTGAAGACGACAAATATTGACAGGATTTAAACCAGCTAGCATTTCTCTAGCAAACTCCTCATCACTCATCCATGCAGATTTATTTTCTGATTAAGTCATTATAATATCACAATTCAGCATCAATACAATAAGACCAAGTAAACAAGGCTTCATGATAATTTCAATATCCGAACAAAATATCATACCTTTAATTACACGAGGCACAGGAAATTTGAATGCAGATCCTTCTTCACTTCTAAATATTGCTTTGAAGACATCAATTGGATTGAAGTTAGTTACATCATCATGTAAAGGGCTATCAGGGACTTTAACTCCTTCCTGAAAAAGAGTTAACATGTCTTTGTGACTGTCAAATTCTCTTTGGAACAAAAATTCTAACCCAGGTCCAATAATCTGAGCTAATGACTTGAGTGAATTAAGAATGGATTCTTTCTTCTTGGATTGACTAAACTGTTCGTCTCTAGGAACATAAATGCTTAAGCTCTTGTGAGGAGGTAATCTACTTTCACAGTTGGAATCTGTTCAAAATAATGCCATAAATATTATTAGCCTTTCAATTATTTTGCGAAAAATTAACAAATTACTGTCGAATTTCCTGCAGGATTAGCAAGTTTTCAAACCTGTATTCATTGGATTTCGGCCTGTTCTTACTCTGCGAGGATAAGGATGCTCAGAAGATCCTCCAAGAATTGGCCTGGCGTATTTTGGATCTTTATCAGGATCTCCCAAATCATTGTAGTAAGCATAGTCATAAACCCTGTCAGATTTCTGAAGCTCTCCTTTACCTTTTCCTTTTAAAACCTCCAGTTCTTGTTCTCTATACTTGAGCAAAGGAATTGGAGTCTCTTGAGGAAGAAATGCCTTATTTTCATCATTACAAACATCAAGATTTATTCAGATTTTTCATTTTAGGGATCAAATGACAGGAAAATGCAAAGAAAAAATTACCTTGTTAGAGAAGAATACTCGATCATTTTCATAATGTTGAGCAGGGTAAATCCAGGAATTGCAAACAAAATGAACAGAGCCATGGCCAGGAACATCTTCAAGTGTTACAGTCTTGAGGTAGAACTCAGTATGGTGATTATTTCTTATAATGAAAGCTCCTGGAATCCCAACTTCTTCTTCCCAATCAAATAGAATCTCAAATTTTCTTTCCCTAGCTTTAATGGACTCAAATGCATTCCAATTCTCCAAGTATACAGGGAACCCTAGCTTCCCTCCATCTTCATCTTCTGCAAAAAAATATATACATTAATCAACTACAGATTACGAATTTCTGTACCCAAATCAAAAGTCAAAATTAAAAAAATGAAATTAAAACAAGTTTTTTACCACCATTGACCGAGCTAATGAGTTGCAGAGACACTTTTCTTCCTCTTAACTCATCAAAGAAATCAAACAGAGATGCTTTTGGATCATTGAAGTCTGACAGAACAGCTTTCTTCTTCTTCAAAACGACACTGCCTTTTATTTTCCTGCGCTGATCTGCATTGTCGTATTTCATTCTCTTATTATGATTATGTGATTTCGACATTGCGTTTTGCAGAGGAAAGAAAAAGACTGCAGAGAAATGATTGATGTTATTGGTTAAGAATGAATGGAT
>CATIWJ010347152.1:0-11825 GCA_949640765.1 Croton laevigatus | reverse complement strand
ACCTAGTTATAGTTAAGGTAGAGAACAAAGATTCATGTCATTGGTTCATTAACTTGTTTAAAAATGATTTGAATATAGAAGATTATTGTAGATATGTTATCGTATGGAATATTTAAATATGCTAATCTCTAATTTTTTTTTTCTTTTGGTAGGAACACTTTGATGCAATATATAAATTGTTGTGTTTGGAATACCAAAATTCCTTTTTTTTTAGTATTTGATAAACTTACTTGAATTTATGAATTACTAATTTTATTTCAAGTGTTTAAGTATTATTCCAGCAAGTCTAAACTCAAACAAATCAAGATGAACAATTAACTTGCTAAAGAATTGGAGATATAAACAAAACCTGTAGGTCACACACACTATCAAGGACATCTCGCACACTAGGGGTGCCAAAACAGTCCAACACCTAAGTGAGAATTTATCTCTCGTGCTACCCTTAGATGTCTCGCACATTAGGGGGTCAAAATAGTCTAGTGCCCAAGAGAGATTTCATCTTACATGCTGCACTGTCTGTTGGCTTGCTACCTTGGCAGTTGATTTTCATAATGACCATGTCTCGCACGCTACATACTGGTCTCGCACGTGATGTTGCTTTATTCAACATCAACGGCTAAGTTATTAAATGCTAAGTTGACTCAACAGGGAGCCATTACAATATTCGTTGAGATGTGACAGTGAGTGGTAGCACACACTACCTTACTGTCACGCGTGCGACCCATGCAAAATCAAAGGCAAACTTCAATTTAAAGGAGCAAAGGCTATATTCTTCAAGTTGGGTATAAATACCTTCTCATATAACCATATGAAGGTTGGATCAACTACAGAATATCAAAGGATATGTGAGCTTCATTGTAACCAACCTGGTGCTTATACTTTTCTTCCCTATGCTTCATCGATGGTATCACTTATATATTTTTCACCACAAGTCCTCAAATTGCCTCGAGCGGGTAGAGAAGAGTTTGGTTACCACTGAAAATTGAACCGAAATCGATAAAAATTCGATTGTCAGTATTGAATTTGTGAGTGTTTTCAATTTTCAATAATTGGGTGGTCAATTTCAATATCGTTTATTTGAATTGGAATTTTAGTAATAACCGAAAGACATCAATATACTTATAATACATCATTTTTATTATAAGATCAAATAAATAGAAGATGACTTTAGAACAAAATTTCGGTATTCAGTACCGATTGATTATTTCTTTTAGCTAACTGATATTTCAGTTACCGAAATGTCGATAACCGAATATTTTCTTTATTGATATTAGTTCCAATATGACATTGATTCGGTTATAAAAATTCAAAAATTTGATATATGCATTGGTTGGGTTAACCAAATTATAATGTCCCAGATGGGAGACATGACCTTTCCATAAAAATCAAAAACTAATCTAAAATTAAGAGTCCATAGCTATTTAGAAAAATAACACATATTTTGCTATTTTGATGAATATCAAATATATGTAATATTTTTCCAAATAGCAAACATATATACTATTTAAATAAAATTAAGCTTTATAATATACTATTTATTACAATACTCCAAAAATCAAGTCGCCTATAGTTTTAGGAAAATTCTATTCTAAACCTGATTTAATAGACCAAGTTAATAAAATAAAAGGCAAAAAATTTCACTGAGGAAAAAAAATGAGATTAGAAAAAAAAGATTGTGATTGGCTTAATAATAATATGGATCTGATTTAGATTAGTATTATCCGTAGTTCTAATGCGAAACATAGCCAGTTTTCATCAGGTCTGTCCGAGTGTCGGAGAAGAGATTTATCTCAGTCTAAATCTAATCATTTCAACATGAAACTTGTATTTCCAAGGGCATTTTGGTATATTTCCAAGGGCGTTTTGGTCCACCTACATCCAACAAATCGAAGCTTATAGGGCAAGTTTTAAATAATTGTGGGGTTTTCGAATTTGGTGAAAAATTTCAGCGGAGCGCCAAAATTTAACTCCTTCCCCAAATTGCAAAGCTGTAATGCCCTTATAAGAACCTTTTCTGTTGCATCAGGATTATTTGAATTACGGCTTTGGAGATTCTGGAATCATGGTGAGAGCTGTGAAGCGAGAGCGCACTACCAGAAACAGTAAAACCAACGGAAATCCAGTTGACTCGGACCAACCTCTCAGAGCTGTTAAGCGAGAACGTTTGAATCAGAGTCGAGTCGACGCCGGCGCCGGTGGAGATAACTCGTCGCAGGAAAATTCTGTTGATCGGCGGGCTCTCCGGTCCAAGTATCTTGAGTTATACAACAAGATTAATGGTTAAGCATCTTCCATATCTTGCGATTTCTACTATTTCTTTTTTCTTGTATTTGTTTAGTTTTTCATTTTTTTTTGGCTCTAATTGTTGCAGATGAGAGAGATGATTTGACTAGAGTTGATTCAAAAAACTTTGCTAGCTTAATTAAAGAAGTCGACAGTCTGCACCGGCATGGTATTTTTTTTTTTTAGCCCTTCAACATGTTTTTTCAATTAATTAGTGTTTGGAATTTTGAACTCTCGTGCGTGGTTCTTGATAATCGTATGAGTAAAGGAAAATTTGCCTGAATAATGAAATGAAATGGAACTGTGCTTTCTTCTCCAGAAATTGTTAAAGGAGGGAAAAAATCTAGAAACTAGAGAATTACTATTTCCTTTGATGTTCTTGAGATAGTGGATTTTCCCTTTAGGTTTCTCGTGGTTTGCTCGAGTAGAAATTATCTTTAAAGAATTTCATGTATATTGTTTTTTCTTTGTTTGCCTTTAGATTAGAATGTATGTGAAATTTTGGATTTTGGTTTTTTTTTTCCAGTGAACAAACCAAGAGAGCAAGTTGCAGATGCCGAGGCATTGTTGGGCATTACTGGCACATTGGTTAGCTCTGTCAAGTCCCAGTCCAATGAGGGGATTACTCCTGCAGATTTTGTTTCTGGTTTGCTCTCACAGTTTGGCCACTCCAGCAGGACATTGGGCCATGAACGGACTGTTTCTAGTTCTATAAAGTGGAAGGAGGTTGGGGTTGCAGTTTCATCCATTTTTATGAAAAGTAATGGGTTCGCCACAATGTGAGTTTTGTCATTTCTAAACTGTTATGCTCCTTTTGTTTTTGTGCTTCCATTTTTGACCTTTCTGTGTCTTGTCCTACCTTATTTTGGGAATTAATTGTTACCTTATTGCTACTGTGCTTCAGGGTTGGACCAATGAATACTGAATTGAAACAAAGAAGAACTGTAGTTCGTAATAGAAGACAACCGAGGCCAACTGAAAAAGCTCGCCCTGAAGAGGTGATCTAGCCTTTGATGTTATTAGATGGCATTTGAAATACAGTTTAGATTCATTAAAAAAAAAGGGGGAATCTGAGCATAGTAACCCAACTATTTAGTATTTTGATGTTAATTATGCAAATATGAGTTCTTCAATTAATAAGAGTACAACATTGATGGATGGTTATTCTGGTTGCTGAGTAGAAAATTGTTGTTTGGAGGTCTTAAACCGTGGGTGCTGACACAGGTATCGTGGTTCTTGTATTCCAGGTTAATGACACGGGGGCAGAAAAGAAAACAGATACTGACAATAATATGTCAACAATGTTTGAGATTCTAAGAAGGAAAAAAAGGGTCAGACTTGAATATTTGATTTTGAATAGAAGGTCATTTGCACAAACTGTGGAGAATTTGTTTGCACTATCATTCTTAGTTAAAGACGGTCGCGTTGAGATAACAGTAGATGGGAGTGGTTCTCACTTTGCTTGTAAGTGATAGTTGATAGCAGTCAATTCAGAGTGTTGCACTCGTATACATATCCTTACTGTTTTGTTGATTTGTCATATTTCCCTCCAGCACCTAGGAATGCTCCAGCTGCTGATTCTGTGATGTCACGGGAGGTAGCATATCGGCATTTTGTGTTCAGATTTGATTTTAGGGATTGGAAGGTATGAATTAGGAAATAAATTCTTATGTATATGTCTTTAATTTGGGCTTGGTTTATGTTATTTGATATTTTGATAAATTCCAGCTAGCCTGTAAGTTCATGAGAAAGTGTAGTTATTTGAGTTGCACCCATATGGTTGTGTTGGAGTCTAATGATTTGGGTTTGCCAATAATCAATCTTCAGCTAATGATGGATGTGGTCTCGGAAGGCGATGAACTAATGCCTGACAGAAAAAGTCCTACAATTTCGGAGACAGACCCTTCAGTTGACATTAATCAAGGAGCACCGAGCAGAACGCCCATCAGGAAATTGTCTAGGAACCGTGGTCTTGTTGTACAGGAAGATTCAGTTGTTGAGGACTCTCCTGTTGAAACTATTAAAGGTGGAATTGGTTCCCTTAGGTGTAAGCGCAAGCTAGTTTGATCAAGACTAGACCTCTATTTAATATATGTGCCTCAGCTATTGTGTAATACATATATTGGTAGTTTCTGCATAGGTAGATATTCCTGTGAATTCTTACTATTTTGTACACTTGTGCTCTCCTTCCTCTAGATTATTTGTGAATGCTCCTCCAGGATGCTTTTTTTGTTGCTATACACAAGCCTTGGTTGAAGAATGAAGACTGAGCAAGGGCTTCAGGAAATGAGAGTTAATTTTGAATTTGCCAAATGGTGATATTCAATCCTGAGTTTGCACATTTGATCAGGATACTGGGTTTGAGTTTTAGGCTGTTAGGATTTTGATTGTAACTTTTTGGCTCACTTCTAGAGAAGTGAATTTGCTATCTTACATTGATCTTTTTTGTATATGAAATATAATTTTAAAGTTGGTCTCTATTTACTTGGCCAATGTTTTTTTAATTAGCTGTTTTTAAATTAGTCTTTTTTTTGTTTTTCAATTTTCTGGTGAAACTTGGTTGAAGCGGTGAAACTTTATTTAGGCAATTCACTCTAAACTTTAACAGTTTGGCTTTGGCTACACATGCTATGGCAGATATGGAAGAGCAGGAATAATCTAGGTTTTAATGCTATATCATTATCAGCTAGCCCAAGAGATACTGTTTCTAAGGCGATAGCTTAATGTGAAGAATATTTGAATGTCTTATGGATGAAGTCTGAGCTTGAAGCATTTCAGATTGAGCTCAGTTACTCTGGGTTCAGTTTTTGTATGCCAGGATCCGATAATATTGTGGATTATATGGCATAGGTAATTCTCCCCTTACACCAAATAATCACCTGAAGTATACTTCATATGAATAGGTTAACTGTTTATTAAATGTTTTTAATTACTGATAAACATGACATTAATTTATTGAAAAACAAATATGCATATTACCTATAGTAAATACAAATATTAACAAAATAAAAAATTGACATTTACTTTTTAACATTTTGTTAAAATAAATTTACAAAAAATTAATATTTCTTAAGTTGGGTCCATATTAAAAATTGCTTCAAACCGCATGACTGAAAATACTTTTGTCAAACACAGCCATAAACAGTTAAAAGAGTTCCATATACAAAGTAGTAATAAGTACTATGATAAATGCCTAAATGCCTTCATTTGAAAACTCATGATCATACTCATACTCACCTTGATTAGAACTCACTTTTATGATAAAATCTTCAAACATTATTCATTTCAGGGGGTAAATTTGTGTCTTGTTTCTTATGGATATAATAACAGCTATTGATCACTATACATCCCTTCTTTCAAAATGTATCACAACCAGAAATCTCAATCTTGGCAAGGCCATTCACTCTCATCTCATTAAAAAAGCACTCACCTTTAGTACCTTTCTCAGCAACCATCTTCTACACATGTACTCCAATTGCAGCACCATTGAATGTGCTCAGAAAGCTTTCTATGATATTCCCCTTAAGAATAATATTTCTTCGAATGCTATGATCTCTGCGTTTTCCCGGGTGGGCTTCTTCGACAACGCTCGCCAATTGCTTGATGAAATGCCTGAACTAAACCTTGTTGGCTATAATTCACTAATTTCAGGCTTGTCTCGTCATGGGTTATATAAACAATCGATTAGTACTTTCAAAATCATGCAAGAAAAGAACTGTGGTTTAGTTTTAGATGAGTTTACAGTGGTTGGTGTAGTTAGTTCTTGTGCTTGCTTAGGTGCTTTAGAATGGTTACGTCAAGTTCATGGAGTAGCAATCCTTATTGGGTTGGAGTTTAATATCATAGTTTACAATGCTCTGATTGATGCTTATGGGAAATGTGGTGAATCTGATACTTCTCATAGAATATTTAGTCGAATGCTCGAACGGGATGTTGTGTCATGGACTTCAATGGTTGCAGCATATGCACGGGCGTCTAGAATGGATGACGCTCTTCGTGTTTTCTACGACATGCCAGTTAAGAATACTGTTTCTTGGACTAGTTTCATAGCTGGTTTCGCACAAAATGGGTATGGTTATAAAGCTTTGGATCTTTTCAGGCAAATGCAAGAAGAGGGGGTGCAGCCTAGTACTCATACGTTTGTTACTGTTTCAAGTGTTTGTGCGGATCTTGCACTTGTTCAAAGAGGTAAGCAGGTTCATGGACAAATCCTTAGAAGAAGCTCTAAAGGTGATTTACTTAATTTATATGTACTAAATGCCTTAATTGACATGTATTGCAAGTGCGGAGAGATGAAATCATCGAAGATATTGTTCAATTTGATGCCCGTGAAGGATATTGTGTCTTGGAACTCAATTATAACAGGACTAGCTCAAAATGGATATGCAGAGGAATCACTTTCAACTTTTAGGAAAATGATACAACAAAACACAATGCCAAATCATGTTACTTTTCTTGGGGTGTTGTTTGCTTGTAGTCACACAGGTTTAGTAAGTGAAGGGCTTGAGATTCTTGATATGATGAAGAATTATGGTGTGAAACCGAAACCCGAGCACTATGCAATATTGATTGATCTATTAGGGAGGAAAAATAGGTTAAAAGAAGCAATGGAGTTGATAGATAAAGCACCTAATGGTTCAGATCATGTTGGGATGTGGGGTTCTATTCTGTCAGCTTGCCGGCTTCACGGAAACTTGGACATTGCTAAACAGGTAGCAAGAACTTTATTTGAGTTGGAACCTGTAAATGGTGCAAGATATACAATGTTATCAAATATTTTTGCTGCAGCTAATAAATGGAATGATGCTGATAGAGTCAGGAGGGTTATGGACGAGAAAGGGTTGAAGAAAGAGGCAGCTCAAAGTTGGATTGAGGTGAGAAATGTAAGATATAAATTTGTGGCCAGAGATAGAGACCGTCCTTGTGTAGAAGAGATTGATGGAGTCATATCTAAACTGGTCTATCACATGAAGGAAGCTGAATTTCAGCCCTGCACTGTGGACTTGTACATTATAGATGAAGATGGTGTATCTTGGCTGAACAATAATTGCTAATAACCTTTTTCTTGCTAACTAATTTTTAAATGATGATAATAACAATAATTAATTACATTCTTTTTATTTTACAATAATACTTCAACCTCTAAGCTTGAGTTAATTAAAATCATTAGATGCTTACCAAATTTCAAGGCATTTATGATAATAACAAATAAAGTTCAGCTACTCTATTGTATATCATAGAGAGAGGTTAGAATAAGAATCATTATTCTTCCAAACAACAACAAAATAATATTATTATTGGAGCAGAGCGGAATAAGCAAATAGCACTACCAAACAAACATTAAAAATTTTGATTTACATGGATAAGATTTTTCATTCTGCACCACTCTACTAAACAGATATCTAAGATTAAAGGGGGGAAAATGCCGCCAGCTGAGCCCTTTTAGGACAATGAACATGAAAGAAAAAAGAAAGGACAGCATTAACTAAAGCTCAAGTTTTTGATCCATTGTGAATCCAGAAGCTAGTGTTCATCTTTTGGGATGTTGAGGTCTTTCAGTATTGGACTATCAAGCCCCATGCCCATGGCGTTGAGGCCATTGTCGACATATATAATAGTACCAGTAATTGCAGATGCCAAAGGCGATGCTAAGAAGGCAGCAGTATTCCCCACTTCGTCTGTTTCACAGATTTCTTTTACTTAGTACTCACTGGTTAAAAACAATAAAACAGAAAAATGAAAAATCATGAATTCAAGAAGTGAAGAACATTCATCACCTGCGGATAGTTCCTTTTGCAGGGGAGCATTGGCTAATGAATAATCAATCATCATATCAATAAATCCAATGGCTTTTGCAGCTCGGCTTCTTAGCGGACCTGTAAGTCAATCAAAGGCAATAGGAATATAGTATAAATATTCACTTTAACTGCAAAACAGCAGTCAACCAGTTGAACTAAAGGTCAATGATACCAGCTGATATTGTATTAACTCTAATTTTGCGTTTCCTTCCAGCTTCAAAAGCAAGAACCTGAATAAAAAAATATCAATCATATAAAGTAGTGCAAAGCAATCATAAGCCAAATGCTTGAAAAAGTGAAGACTCACTCGTGTGTCACTCTCTAGTGCAGCTTTAGCAGAACTCATGCCTCCACCATACCTGGATATAATAAAATTTAAGCACCATTACCCACATGGTAAATAATAATTTAGAAACGTTGGAAGACAGCCATGGAAATCATACCCTGGAATGATCTTCTCAGAAGCAATATACGTTAGAGAAATCGAAGAACCACCTGTATTGGAAGCTTTCTTAGATTCTATTGTCCTATCTAATAGAGAATTTGGAATAGATACAAAAAATTATCCCGTGGATAAGCCAAAAAGGCATGCCTGGATTCATTATTGGTAGAAAATGTTTGAGTAAAGAAACGTAGGAGTAACTTGATGCAGATACAGCTGCAAGATATCCTTTTCGTGATGTCTCCAACAGAGGTTTTGTGACCTATCAAATGAAATGATTTATTTGTTATTAGGAATGATAATTGTTGTTATGGAGGGTAAAAAAGATAGCTTGGTTACAACTTTACCTCAGGCCCATTAGCAAGTGAATGCACAAGGATATCTATACTGCCAAAATCCTGTTTGACTGATTCAGCAGCTTCCTGCAATACATAAGTCCACATAAAAGTTGGTGGGTAGCTATCTATACAAAGTACGAATAAACACAAATAACAACTAAGCCTTGATCACAAGCAAATTGTAGCCAGTAATATGCATTCTTTGTTTCCATTCCACTTTATTCATAATCAAGTGAAAAAATGTCATAAATCAGAAACGGAAAAAATAACACATGCATTCCTGAAGCATCCCTATTGGTTATCCAGTGGCATGGGAACAAACACACAAAAAATTGATCAACATGACATGTTATTAGAGACATGGAACCAAATGCATTAGGTTGATAAATCAATCAGAAAACAAAAAACTGATCTAAGAATATTGCTCGAATATTGTTATACCAAACTGTGAGCATGGTTAAATGACTGCCAACAAGTGACAGAACCAACAGGCCTCTCCATACAGTCCTAGAGGTCAATTAACTAATGGCATCTAGAAGCATACCAAGAAGGCAAAAACATTTCTAGTCCTCAGCAGTATCCATCAACAAAAACGACCCTAAATTGAATCTCCAAAACTCTAAATTTGGTAACAAACAAACCTCAATATTTTTCAAAGAGTGAAGGTGAGGAGGTGAAAAGGTCCTTAAACTAAACAATTTCTATACTCTCTATTAGGGAAAAGGGAAGTTTTGTGCAAAACCTGAACAGTCCAGTTACTGCATCCTGCATAACGCTTATTTGTTTTCACCTGCACAAATTGGCATTAAAAATTGCCGTCAAGACCCATTTAAATCATACATATGAGGTATAAGAACTCTATTCCTTCCTCCATTACATCTTCAGGCACATCTTCTGGGTTGTCATACACCGCATCAAGGGGATATATCTTACTTATCTCCATTAAAGAACCATCTGGCAACCTGAAATATAAAATTGCTGATTACTTGGTGCCATTCAAAAATTATACCCTTCACAAAATGCAACTTAAACAAAATGAAGAATCTTACAATCGTGATTCATCAAACTTTCCTCGTCGAAGGCTGGTTTCAAAAATGTTTAAAGCCTACAAAAACAGCTTCCTAGTATGTAACAAAATGCTTTTAGGTGCTTTGAAAAAACTAAAAACACAGAAATATCACTACTTGGAGAAGAATGCATCATATACGTACAGGCACCCATGTCCCAACAAGAATATCAGCACCTGCAGCAGCAAGAGATTTTGCTATTGCCCAACCATATCCATTGTCATCAGCCACCCCAGCAATAAATGCCCGTTTACCTTCACAACACTTCAAATTCTTAGATGAAAGCAAAGCATAAAATAACTTGGTTCAGAGAATAAAATTCTAACAGTTGCAACTCAATGGGAAGTGGGTGCTATGTTAGGTAAAGTGGTAAAGAAAGAAAAAAAGAGACAAACTTTATAGAATAATAAAATGAAAAGGAAAAAGAGGAGAAACCAAAGTACCTCTCAAATCAATTGGCAATCCATACACTTGCTTACTTTCACTAGATTCAGACATTGCTTTTGTGGAAAACTTACTTACTTTAACTGAAAATGGCACGAAATTCTGTTGTAAAAGACATTGCATTGAAGCAAAATGAGAAGAACCCGTAAGTTTAGCCCATGATGCCTGTTCAGAATTAAACCCAAAAGCAGTAGCAATTCTGCAAGAAGAAGAAAGGTATGGCCTTGCTGTCGCCAATTGCAGGGCGGAGGCTGCAATTGCCGCCATTTTGAATAAATTAATTTCTTAGCTAAAACAGTGACCTGCAAAAACATTGTATTAAAATCACTATCTAATCCAAAATATACATCCAGACAAAGAGGAAAAAGAACTCAAATACAATAAGAATTTACAGGTACTCAAAAGAAAGTTACATCCCAGTTAGAGACGAAGACTTACCGGAAAAAAGAAAAGAGAGGTAAGGTGGAAGAGAAGATAAAAAAGATAATGTGTGGAGATTTACAGAGGGTTTAGTGGTGGTTTGTCAGAGAATTTTGGTGGGTTGCGGCGAGATCAAAGCCTCTCTAGCCAGTTTTGGACTGTGGGTTCAGATTCTACGGAGTGGCAACCAGTAAGATCACTAATACGATGTCGTTTGATGGCAAACTTGGCCGTGTCTGGTAATGCACATTTGTCCACTGACTAACAGAATCGGTTCTACAATTGATATGATTATATTTACAAAGAATTACCTTCATTTTTTTTTTTACCTTTAGTTACTCCCAAGGTTTGAACTCAGAAATTTTTGGTTTTTAATGACTTATCTCACCACCAGGTCAACTCCTTGGGTTACAAAGAATTACCATATTGCTAGGAAATCGGGGACATTGTATTAATAGGATTGATAATTTGGATAAATCACTTCTTTTTCAACCTTTGTTCATCCTCAATATTATTCTATGAAGGCTAATGAAGAGCCAAATCAAACCTTAATCGTTTATTTAATTATTATATAGCAATTCAAACTTCTATAAAAAAATTAAATGCATAAAGTTAACCATGTTTTTATTTTATTAATTCTTTTATAAATAAATTCATAATAACAAAATATTTTAAAATAAAAAAGAAATAATTTCTTATGTATACTTCTTCAATTAAAAAAAAATATCTAATTTAAATACAATTTTCAACTCAACGGAGAGATTTAACCTATAGGTTATAAAATAGTGAGCGACTCTTTCCTATCAACACATATCCAAATAGACAAATTAGAATACAACGTACTAACCACTAGAATAAACTTTCGACCACAATTTAAACACTATCTTTATGAGGAGGTGTTTAGTCGAATCCTACACAACCCACGGAGGGAGCTAGTATGCGAAATAGAGAGATATCAGGAGGTTATATAATAAATATAGAAAATTTCGAACATGCCTTACAATTTAGTAGGGTAATTAAATCTTCAACTTAA
>CATIWJ010346966.1:0-11253 GCA_949640765.1 Croton laevigatus | reverse complement strand
GACCCACCATCAACATGTCATCATGAAGTCAACTCCACATGCCATTATTATGTTTCCAAACATAATAATTATGCTTCCCATTAATGTAATAGTTTGTTAGTGCTCTTTCTGTATAAACATAGGTTTAGTTTTTGCTTGTGTTAGGAGCTGCAGAAAATGTAGAGTGAAGCAGCAGAGAGGCAGAAAACGTGAGAGAGAAGAGTGAGTTGTGAGTGTTCTTGTTTGGAGAGAAAAACATGAATTGTGTAGAGAGGGTTGTTTTTTGTAGTTGAGTGAGATTTGCTCCTCCTGTAATTCTATTTGTGATTAATAGAAGAATTTTCAACCCTAACATCTTCTTCTTCTTCTTTTTCCATATTCTTTCTCTTCTCTTTCACTACTTTAACCAAAAACTTATTCACTTCCTCCCTTGCCTTCTTTGCTTTATAAAACTTGAGTCCAAATGGCAATGCAAAAACACCCTCAAGAACCTTCTCAAAAGTAGTCAAAATTTCATGATCTACATTTATTCCTAATAAGCACTCAAAAACTATTGTAAAGGTCAAAACTTTTGTAGAATAGTAAAGACTTATTGTGTTATTATTATCCCAATACTTATGTAAATGTGACTCAATCGAATTGCATAATTTTGGTACTAACCCTGAATTATTAAGGCAAGAAGCTATCAACCCACGTAAACATTTGTGCTTATCACCTTGTTTTTCCATAACTGAGTTTTTGCCCATTAGCTCAACACAAGTACTTGGCCATGAACTTATTACTAATTTGAACTCATTAGATAAGAAAAATTTGTTGGCTTCTGCTCCATTTACTACAATTGTTGGCCAACCCATTATTCTTGTTTTGAATATATGGCCATGCTTTTTAATCCGAGGCTCAATGAAGTCTTCGAACAATCTATTCTTGTGTTGGGATTTGATCAACTGTATTGTTTCTCCAATCCATGGGAGTCCCATTTCGCCTGGTGGTAGTTTTCTTTTGTTTGGGTTTAATAAAATAGTTGAAATGCAGAGTATTGAAGCTAATAAGAAGAACAAGAAAGTCACTGAAAATGTGATCTCCATGGCTGCTTACCTAAGTTTCGTTTAGCTTTCAAGTTTATGTTCCTTTTTTATAGTACTACTAATTCGAATTCATGTGCAACTTTCTATTCAAAATAATAGGAAAAAAAAAGGGTAATGATACATGGTTGGAAGAGAATTGAGTACACTATACTTATATACGAGGTAAGTTACAAAGAGTCGTAGTTTTAAAAAAATGTCTGTATAAAACAATGAACATATACCTGTTTTGTACCATTAAATTTGAAGTCGTTTAAAAGTTATAATATAGAGCTACTTTCCATTTTTGTGACCTAATATATTTAATCTCGAGATCTAGAACAAAACATCCATTTATATTTAAAAAAAAAAAAGGAAATCGAAAAGACAAAAGGTTTACCATGGTTCTCTTCAAACCATGTGTAATAACCAAAAAAAAATGGGGATGTTTTTATTATTTGTTTGGCGGCTCAGTATCCCTGAAGATCAGGTACATGTAATTAACTATAGATAAATCTATCATACAAAGTAGTGCTAAATTGATTTTGCTTTGGAGTAAAGGGATTTTATGAAAAAAGAGAGTAGAAACTTAGAAAGTATCCTTTGTTATTTAGAATCAAAGTCATTAAATGCATGTAGATTTCATACTTAAGTTGGGGGCAAAATATTTTAAGAGAATACATGCAAATCACTAGTAAATGATCCCAGAAGAAATCCATTTTTTTAAAAAAAGTAAATCCATACATGGAAAAGAAACTTAGAATTGCATAAATGTCTCTCAAATTATTTATTAACATAATACATATTTATACAAAGTGGGTGTTCGACAATTACTCTTAAATCACTTTTAAGCACTTTTTAATTTAAAAGTTAGCTAATTACCTGTTTGTCTAGACTTTTTTAACTTTAAAGCTTTTTTTTTTTTATAAAAGTAACAAAATGTTGCATTTGAATATGTGCTTTTTTCAAGTCACAAGGAGAAAAGCACAAGCAATGCCAGACACCCTCTTTGACGTAACTTTCTATTTACAAAATTACCCACGCCAATATCCTATTAGTCATCTCAAATAGAACATGTCAATGTTCAACTTGAAGTGAAGATAAAAAGTAAAAAAACCAATACAAATTCATACCAAATGTTTTCATGTGCCTAAGCTCTAGCAAGAGAGGTCCTTTCCAACCAATATACTAGCTACTTGTGAACCTCCTGCAAGTTTGTATTTGAA
Organism: Croton laevigatus; assembly: GCA_949640765.1. NCBI lineage: Eukaryota > Viridiplantae > Streptophyta > Magnoliopsida > Malpighiales > Euphorbiaceae > Croton > Croton laevigatus. The sequence goes on along the minus strand of CATIWJ010346966.1, from coordinate 8,987 downwards.
CACAACCAATGATGAGAACTTGGAGTCAATTGACAAAGAAAAACCTCTCAATTAAATGAACCATGAGATGAATTGGAACGCTGCCAATAGCACGACCTAGTAGAATTGATCAAGGTTCTGATCGGGTAGATTTATTTGAAACTCTTGCAGTGCAACCTCCAACTCGGGAACTATGAATTTGCGCATGAGACTTTCCTGACTAATTGAATCAAACAGAGTTTTCCAAGGTAAGATCGTATAGCTAGGAGATGCATAGCTAGGGTGCCAAGCACCAAAAACAATAATCAGTTTCATTCCTATCTTCTCTTATAGATACTCCAGTTTTTGTCCCAATAGTGGAAGCCATGGATGCACCCTGTTAGAGAGCTATTTAATTTGAAACTAATCATTATTAAAAAATAAATTGAATAAAATGAGTAAAATACAAATGCATAAAAAGATTTATTATATTTATGAATATGACAATTGATCATAAAATTAGCAGTGAATATTTACTTTTATGCCTAGAAAGTGGGGTTATGGGTTTGGTAGTGAATACTAGTGTCCGTAGTGAGAATTGGTTTCCTATAATTAATGTGGCTCCTAGTAATATTGGTATGGAGGTTGATGGCAATGAAAATAAGGAGTTATTTTCATTTTAGATAACATGAAAAACCATCATAGATTATTTGATGAAAAACCATATAAGGTGATTTTCTTGGACATTCCATTCATAGAAAATCCTTCGGAGTGTTCAACAAACGGTCTCTAATAGTAGAGGAATCCATACGTGTAGTTTTCTATGAGACTAACCTAGCTTCTAACAGTTTAGAAAAAGAACTTGAAATTCTGAATGAAGACCAAAATAATAAAGCTTTTTATAAAGAATAATCTGAACAAGATTAGAAGCATAATTCTAAAATTAAAGGACATAAAGAATTTGAACAAGCTCAAAACACAACTAATAATGACCAAAATGACTTGCCAAAAGAATGAAGATATCATAGATACCATCTAGCTAGTGGCATACTTGACGATCCTTCAAAAAGGGTAGTGACTATATCCTAGCTATGTAATTATTATGGCAATATTATCTTTGTTTCTTAATTTAGAACCTAAACGCATTTTTTGAAGCTCAAAGTTAGATTCTTGCCATGTAAAAAGAACTGAATAAATTAGAAAAAAAATTAAGTGTGGAAGCTTGTTCCTAAACCTAAAACCAGTCCATTATTGGAACCAAATGGGTATTAAATAAAGTTGAGTATGGTAAAAAAATTTATAAAAAAGAAAAGATACAAAAATTGGTTTTGATGGAATAACTGTATTAACTTTTCTAAATGATTACATTGAATATCATTCTCTTTATATAGTAGAGAAAAGAACATTCAAGAATCTATACAGCTTATCATCTAGAATAGTTTTTAATCTACATCATCACAATTCTGTTATCTGCAGCTCGGTGATCAAGGCAAAAAGGAAATGAAGAACAACAGTCAACATATGTCGTTTGTTATTAAAAGGAAAAGGAAAATTTATAAAAACCTCCTTAGATTTTATATAAAATACATTTTCCTCCCTATGTTTTTTTTTTCAAACTAAAACCTCCCTCCGTTTTAATTCTGTTAACATTTTCCTCCTTTTATCTATTTTTTATGTTAAAATAAACGTTGAAGGACCAAAATGTAATTTTTACGAGTCATTTTAAAAAAACTCATAAAATGAGGGACTGTTTTAAAATTTTACTATCTTCTTCCTCCCTTCACCACAAAGACGCATCCCTTGTTCCTTGGTCCGCCGCCGTTCAAGCTGTCACCACCGATCGGAGCCGCCACCTTCAACCACCGTCAACCTCCTCTCCATCCGATGACTACACGGTCTTCAACAACCCACCGATCCTTACTAGAAATCATATCCTTAAAAAGTCTAATAGAACCTTCAAAAGAACACATCCTCACCAACCCAGAAATCATTGTATTACACAAAACCGTATCTCTTTGAAGCAATCCATCAAACACCTTGTCCGCTAAGTCCCCCCGACAAAGTTTAAAATACATATCAACAAGAGCATAACCCACGTACATATCTGAACTAAATCCATCAACAATTCCCTTACTATGCAATAAAAAACCAAATCTCATGTCCCCCAAATTCGTTGCGGCATATATAACAAAAGCATAAGTATAGTTACCAGGATAAAGATGAGTGCTGGTTCTCAAATGGGTAAAAAGCGAAATGGCAGACAAAGGCGAGTGATTCAAAGATAACTCTTTGATGAGGACATTGAACAAGAAAAGATTAGGTTTTGGGATAGTGAAGAAGAGAGCACGAGCATGAAAAGTGTAGCCGAAGTCAAATAGGTTGTGGGTAAGCTTGGTGGCGAAGATGGCTTTGGCCTCGTTGGAGGGAGCACATCCTCAGCATAATACATTCATCCTCTAACCTTTTTCCCCTCAATTCCAACAACAATCATTTTGTTACAGTTCTTGTTCTTCAATACTAGCTGCTCGAACTCCATTTTGTCACCAGTTTTTTCTTGTTTTCCTTTAATTTCTAGATCTGATTCTATCGTTCTCTGCTTGATGGGCAATATGTTCTAATTCAAATCTGATTCATAACGAAATTGATCAAATGGAATGGTTTGGTGGAGCTTCTCCTCGAGAGCATTCTGATATGCATCAGATACAAAATGAGGAATCTGGAGATACCCAATTACAGAAATTTGAGCTGGAATTTGCTGAAAATGTTTACAGGCATGATCACCAATTCCATTCGATGAATGCTTTTGAGTTCTTAAGAGAAACAGTGAGAATTTTTCGATATAAGTCCTCTTCATTTATGATTATTGCTGCCTTGCTTATTTTTCCATTATCTGCCATTGTTCTTTAAAATGTATTTGTTACAAGCTTTTAAAATTCCAAGTGCTCAACTGATCTTTTCGTTGCTGCTTTTTCTGTTTCTTTTCCAATGGTGGTGGTGATGGCGGTAGAGGTTGTGGTGGTGTGGTTGTATTAGGTTGAAGAAGATGCAAATTCCAAAATTAGTCCCTCATTCCTTGAGTTTTTACAAAATGACCCTTAAAAATTACATTTTGGTCTTTCAACCGTTATTTTAACAGAAAAATTAGACAGAAGGAGGAAAATGTTAACGGAATTAAAATAGAGGGAGGTTTTAGTCCCGGAAAAAAAAAACATAGGGAAGAAAATGTAGTTTATGTAAAAGCTAGGGAGGTTTTTGTAAATTTCCCAAAGGAAAAAGCATAAAAAAATAATATCTTCTCCTTGTATGCAACAGTTCTTATTCTTTAAAGATAGCTTCTTCTTTTTTTTTTTTCTTCTTCTTCTTCTTTGTACCAATTTTAACTTTATGCTCCATTACGTGGACATGTAGTTAGAAATAAGGCTACGTTGATTGCTTAAGGCTACAATAAAAAAGAATACATCAATTTTGGTGAAACATTCGCTCCTATAGCAAGATTAAAAGCCATTATAATGCTGTATGCATTTGCATATTTTAAAGACTTTATTTTATACCAAATGAATGTTAAAAGTGCTTTTCTAAATAGTTTTCTAAACGAAGAGTTGTATGTAGAATAACCACCTTATTTTAAAAATTTTGAAAAACCTAATCATGTTTACAAACTTACTGAATTTCTTTATAGTTTAAAACAATATCTTGTGCTTCGTAGGAAAGATTTGGTAATTTTTTGTTAGAAAATGGTTTTTCTAGAGAAAAAACAAACACAACTGTCACATTCTTAATTCTAGGTTAGACATGTAATAGACAAAGAAGACAAAGATTTCATATTTGAGGTATTATATTTTAAGATTTGGAATAAGTATGGAGTGGTAATACAATATGAAAACTGAATAAGAAAACAACATTAGTCTGAGTTCAAGCAATTTTTAGACCAAAATAGAAAAGGAATTTCTAGAAGTATAAAACATGAAAGTTGTAGCTTAATATGTTAGAATGACCAAAAAATCAGTTTAAGTAGATAGTATATACGTAGGAAGTTATGCACAATTTAGCCAAACCTGCATACTAGTCAATTTTAGGGTTTGAGTTGGAACTTCAGCCTAAATTTTGCCTATCTAAATGATCTAATTTGAAAGATTGATAAACTCAAGTTGTTTCTTTATATCTTAACTAAATACAGAAATCAAAATCACTCAATTTGGAGTTGTACAGGCAGATTTATGATTGATTTAGTAGATTATGTGTAGGCTGCCTTTAGACGGTGCAGTAGGTCCGAGTTTGAAATATCGCCAAAAATTATGGATAGCTCAGATTGAACATAAATTTTAACACAATGTAGCCTCAGATATCTAGTTTCAATGGGCATAAGAATTATTAAATTTTAAATTGTAAATTAGATATTGAGAAAGAAAGACAACAAGGTTATGATAAAGTATCAAATGGACCTAAATAGAATTTTTCTAAAAGTAAAGGGCAATTATGTAAGATTAAAATGTATTGTCAAAGGTTGTTAATAGTGTCTATATCTAACCTTAGAAATGTGTTCTCGGTATTAATCGAGTCATAGCATTGTTAACGCCTTATTACGGATTTTCTTTAAAACACATGTACGGAAAGTTACGACTGAAATTTTACAGAATGACCTTTTTATAAAAACTTTCATTAAAAAAGTGGCTATTTGGAAGTGAGGTAAAGTGGAGGCATGTGCTTGGTGACTAAGTAAAACTTGGGACACCTTGCCACATCTTGACCATCCATTTGATTTGTGACGTAGCGGAAGCTACAAGAGCTTGATAAATAAATTACTAGATGTTGAATCGCGCACGAATACCGCTAGCAATCTTCTAATCCCTGTTGAATTGCTCACAATTACCAGGAAAAAGGTATCCAAATTCACGAAATTTGGGAAAATATGAAATAGATTCAAAATTCATCAAAAACTGTTCTCCCAAGTCTCAACATTACATATTTATAGCCAAAAGAAAAAAAACCTAAACCAAAACTATAAAGGAAATAGAAAAAAAACCGAAAGTAAATAAATAAATAAATAAATAAATTAGAAAAACCCAAAAAAATGCCACTTCGCCGAAATTGCCAAATAGGCCAAGTTGCCGAATTGGCCCGCATCATTCCCGCCGGGTAAGGAAAAATTCGTCCTCGAATTTGCAGTAGTGTCATCCGCCCAAGAATCTTCTCCCCTAATCTTTTCAATGTCGCTGTCACTCATGCTTCTGCCCCTCTCATTGAACAAATAAGATCAAGCTGCCCACTGTATATAGTTACATTGACTCCTTTAGCTAAAAACTCATCTACCTCATTAATCATTGATTTCATAAAATCTCTGTCCATTTCTTCAAAGACTCTTTCTGACTGATTATTCCATGAGATGCGATTAGGGATAATGTTGAGCTTCTTTCTAATTATATTGTCCATAAAATTATTGCCGCTTGGTGAAATTCTGAAAGAGTTAAGATATGTAGAACATGTTCTTGCTTCTGATAATTTTGGTAAGCTTGTACTTGACGAAGAAGAATCTGGTCCAGCTTTGATTTGCTGTTTAATCTCCTTTGCTTTTCTGTTTGCAATTTTGAAACCAATTCCATCGAATCGCGAAAGATCTTTTAAAAGAGGACCCCATGTTGTCACAAAATCTTCAGGAGAGATTCCACTGTCATCCAATGCCACTCTTCCTAGCTTAAGTTTCAGCTGCCCATTTTGTATAGATTTGAGAGCATATAAAACAAGAGGAACTGCAAACTTTCTTCCATAAGACTCTGCAAATATATAAAGAGGTCTATTTTGCAGACTCATATTTTTGTTAAATGTTGTTTGCAACAATACAGTGAAATCAGCTGCTGCTTCTCTATCACTTTTCACCAGCAAATTTATATCTTCCACAAAAGCGGAATATTGAAAAACACCAACTAAATAAACTGAGAACTCTGCAATTTCACCTGTAATAGAATCATTTAGTTTAGATCCTTTGACTATACTGGCAAATCCATCCCAACAACCTCTGAAGACATCATAAACAAATGGCATGTTGGTGTTGGTTCTGCTATGTTTCAAATCAGATGTAATCAGCAAGAAGTTCCCTGGTTCCTGCAGGCTGAAAGCAAATAACTGAATTCCAGAAATCACTTCTTCAAAGTACAAATCTGCAACAATTATAGACAAATTAGATTCTTTTACAATGATATCAGCATCAAATTTGTAACATCCCGAAACAAGATTTTTATAAGAATCTTGCTGGTGGATAAAGATTTCCATCCCTGAAAACATTTGCCAAGCGCTTGTCTTAAACTTCCATCTTGGCAAGCATTTGGAGACATCTAGAGGCCTTGGTTCCACTTTAAGCTGCCGTAGAGAACCATTTAAGGGTTGAGTTCCTCTGTGAACTTGCAAAAACAGGTTTCTAGTTTTTGTAGCAACAAACCCAATGGTGACAATGCCCATCGTATTCCCCCACACAGAATCGGCATTGGAAACAGTAACAAAAGAAACATTTGGATATAGTGCAGACGTAGTAAAATTGAACTCTCCTCCAGTCGAAGAAATATTGTTACCCATTACACCTCGAGGAATAACGAATTTAGTGGCTTTTACCCCATATTCAAATGCTTCTGAACCACATTCACCGTTAACAGGCGGCGGCGATTGACAAAGCATCGCCAATGTAGGAATAGCACCACTGTGGCCGATCAAATTAACAATCTCCTCACTTTCATCCATATGATGATTATAAATCGGAACGATTGCCTCTTTTTCATCAAAATAATCATCATAAATCGGAACAGCTTCCTCTTCTTCATTAAGGTAATCATCACAAATCAGAACAGTTTCCTCTTCTTCATCAAGGTAATCATCATAAATTGGTTGTTCGAACTCAAATTCTTCAACGTCTTCCTCCTCACCATGAATGTCACGGAAAAATTCTTCCACTCCATCTTGTGTTGCTGGAATTGCGGTACCAGCTTCACCGAAGAAACTTACGTCCACGATCTCCTCATTAATCCCAAGGTCTTCGCAAACCTTAGGTTGTTTGTGGTCACCTTCTGAGATCTTCACTCGCCTTCCACAAGCCTCTAATGCTGCAAGGCCTCCACGAGTTCCTGACATTGCCGAGCTAAAATTAGAAACAGATCTGTGGTTAGATCGTCTCTTAGGCTGTTGGTAAGCTGTTTTTTCTCCAATGTGAAACCGTCCTTCGCCCCTAATTTTGTTTGATCCATGTGTTAGGGCATCACACTTATCACGGACATCATTGAAGCGTTGCTCCCATTGATCAAATAGTTGATCTACCCGTTGCACCCAATCTCTTGACGGCACCATAGCTGTTGTTCTGGATTCGAACGTGGCTCTGATACCAACTGACGTAGCGGAAGCTACAAGAACTTGATAAATAAATTACTAGACATTGAATCGCGCACGAATACCGCTAGCAATCTTCTAATCCCTGTTGAATTGCTCACAATTACCAGGAAAAAGGCATCCAAATTCACGAAATTTGGGAAAATATGAAAAAGATTCAAAATTCATCAAAAAAAAACTCCTCTCCCAAGTCTACACATTACATATTTATAGCCAAAAGAAAAAAAACCCTAAACCAAAACTATAAAGGAAATAGAAAAAATCCGAAAGTAAATAAATAAATAAATAAATTAGAAAAACCCAAAAAAATGCCACTTCGCTGAAATTGCCGAATGGGCCAAGTTGCCGAATTGGCCCGCATCAAGATGACTCCCGGATCTTTTCAATCATGCAATTGACTTCTTCTTCTCTCAAAATCCTATAAGATTGAACTCTATTGATAGTCAATAGATGGAGTACAGAAATGCTCCTCATCTGTCTCCAATACTCACCGTATGGAGCAAAGTCTTCTATGGCAAATCAAGTCAGTAATACTTCAACCCATGATGATCTCTCAGGTAAAGTCCTTTGCTTTTCTAATCAAGGTAAGAAAACCACATGGATCCTCGATAGTGGAGCAACAGATCATATTGTTTGTAGCCCTGACTTGCTCACAAATTTCTTGGCTGTCCAAAATAAAACAGTAGAGCTTCCTAATGGATCTTTTGCTAATGTTACACATATTGGCCAAGTGGTATTTTCATCCCATTTAGTTCTTGATAATGTTTTATGTGTACCAAATTTTCAATTAAACCTTATATCCATAAGCAAACTTACCCATCATTCCTTTTGTATTGTCATGTTCCTTACCCACTTTTGTGTAATACAGGACCTACGTTAGGGGAAGATGATTGGGACGGGAACTGAACGAGAGGGACTCTACTACCTTGATGAACCACAAAAAGCCTCCTGCAATTTAGCACTTTCATCCATTCCTTGGCATCAACGCCTCGGACACCCTTCAACTAAAGTGATTGTTTTATTTCCTTTTCTTAATAAAAGCAAGTGTCATGATAGTTTAAACTGTTTGATATGTCCTTTGGCAAAACAAACCAGATTATCCTTTTCATTAAGTAAAATTTATAGTCAAACACCTTTTGAAAAATTACATGTTGATATTTGGGGTGGTTATCATATTCCATCTATTTTTGGGGCTCAGTACTTTCTTACCATAGTTGATGATTATACTAGATGTACATGGGTATATTTAATGAGCCACAAATCTGAAACTCAAACTCATTTGATTAATTTCATCAATATGATTGAAACTTAATTCTCCACCAAAGTTAAGACTGTGCGTAGTGACAATGGCCCTGAGTTTACACTTAGAGATTATTATTTGTCCAAAGGGATTGTTCACCAAACTAGTTGTGTTGACACTCCACAACAAAATGGAGTGGCTGAACGTAAACATAGACACTTGTTAAATATGGCACGAGCCTTGCTATTTCAAGCCCATCTCCCTAAAAGTTTTTGGGGGGATGCCATTTTAACCGCTGCATATCTCATAAACCGCACACCTACACCAGTTTTGAAAGGAAAAACACCTTATGAAATGCTCTTTAGTTCACCACCCAATTACTCCCATTTACGAGTCTTTGGATGTCTGTGTTTTGCTTCTA
>CATIWJ010346951.1:0-15658 GCA_949640765.1 Croton laevigatus | reverse complement strand
AAGTTGTTTCTTTTCTATTTTAAATTTTCAAATCCCCTTCTTGCTTTCTCGTGTACAGCTCCCTCTATTTAATTTCAGCTTGTGCTTCTTTTCTTTCCATTTCACGTGTAAAGCTACTTCTTTTCAAAACCCATCTGTTTTATTTATTTATTTATTTATTTTTATTTATTCCCTTCAGATTTCTTTTTAACCAAAACAATGGGCAGCAAAATGGGAAGAAGCCAAAACGCAGCTGCTTATAAAACTCCCTTTCAAAACGCAAGAAATGATGTGTTTTGAGCTTTAGAATGAAACGCACAAGATGTTTGCGTTTTAGGCTATTCCACTTTATAATTAAGGTGCTGCGTCTTGGACAAAAGCCAAACAAGTCCCTTTTGCAAAATTGTCCAATTATAATCTGAAAATGAAAATAAGTGCCACAAAGAGTAAATAATTACTAATTATAAGAAAATTAAGCAATAAATCTCATAAAAACATATATAACATTGGCACTAATCAACCAGGTTTGATATTTTACATTTACTTGATGTGCTGTGAATATGTGCTATGATATGTTGTGATGCTATATTGTGTACTACTTGTTATCTATATTGGCTTGGATTGTTGTGGTGTGGTATTTGTAGTTATTTGAGCAAAGTATCCACTGAGCTTATCGTTCAGCAAGTTAGTGTTTGCAAACTTATAGGTTGCAAGGATCGGAAAGGAAATCAGACTAGAGATTAGCCAGGGAACACCTAGAAGCAGTAGTGTGGCATATACTGATAAACTGTAAAGTGTAAAGCTAAATGTAATAGTGTAAAAAGAAATTCTGTATTGTACTATAATAGCAAAGTAATAAAAATTTTATGTTCTGCATATCGTACAAATACGCGTGTAGTCCTCTTATAAGTTTACTTTGGTATGTGCATAAGGAGTATTACAGATACTATGATCGAAGGCCTTATTGTTGAAGTTATAGAAGAGGAGATTAGAAGAGTAGCCTTTTCAATTAATCTGTCAAAAGCACCATATGAGGATGGTATGACTGTTTGCTTTATTCAAAATTATTGGTCTATTATAAAAGATGATACTATTGAAGCGGTAGAACAGTTCTTTTCTACTGCAAACTTGCTTGAGAGTATGAATCATACAATCATTTCTCTGGTACCAAAAAAGCCCCAAGTAAATACCATCAGGATCTTCGGCCAATTGGTCTTTGTAATGTTTCTTACAAAATTATATCCAAGATCCTAATAGAGAGATTACAGGGAATTATTGGACACATTATTGTTGAAAATCAAAGTGGCTTTATTAAGGGGTAGGCTCATTACGGATAACATTTTAATAGCTCATGAACTTATCCAATATCTTTTAAATAAGAGAAGTAGTAAAAGCCATTGTTTTGCAATGAAATTAGACATTTGTTAGTAAGGCCTATGAATGTGTTTAATGGGATTTTTTACAGGTAATGATGATGGCATTGAGTTTTCATGCCAAATGGATTAAATGGGTTATGGCTTGTGTGATTTCGGTTACATACTCGATGAAGATTAATGGTGAAAGACATGGCATCCTCAAACCATCTCATGGAATTAGACAAGCTGATCCAATCTCACGTTTTCTCTTTTTAATTTGTATGGAAGGTCTAATTCAGAAGGCAAGGGATGAAGGTCTTTTCATCAGGAATTCGTGTTAACAAGTATAGCCCAATAATTTTTCATTTAATGTTTGCTGATGATTCATTATTTTTTGGGAGAGCAGATATAAGGGAAATGAAAGTCCTAAAAGGAATTTTGAGGAAATATAGTGCAAGTAGTGGTCAAACAATTAATTTGGAGAAATCTAGTATTATTTGCTCTAGAAGCACTCCTCTTCAAATGAAAAACTTGCTGGCACGCCATATGAATATTAATAAGGTGGATGTCTTTGATAAGTACTTAGGCCTACCTTCGATCATTAAAAGATCAAAAATGGAAACTTTCAAGCAAATCAAGGACAGGATCAGACTTCATTTGAACTGGTGGAAAGAAAGGTTTCTTTCACATGCTGGCCGGGAGATCTTAATAAAATTAGTCATTGCAGCCATACCTATGTTTGTTTTCTCATGCTTTCGAGTCCCTAAGCAATTGACGGAGGAGATTAACTTTATGATTAAGCAATTCTTGTGGGGTCAAAAAGAGCAAGAAAGGAGAATTTGTTGAATTGCTTTGAGAAAGATGTGTTTGAGTAAGAGTGATGTTGGTCTCAGTTATAGAGAGTGGGAAGCAATGAATATGGCCCTTTTGGCTAAGCAAAGTTGGAGAATTCTTCAAAATCTCGGTTCTTGACTTACGAGGCTGTAAAAAGGTAAATATTTTCCAAACTCAAATTTTTCAACTAGAGCAACCAGGAATGTGTTATAGGATTGAAAGAGTATTATGCGGAGAAAGAAATTGCTGGATGGGAATCTGAGATGAAAGATAAAAAATGGCAAGTATTTGAAGTGTTTTACGGATTCTCGGATCCCTAATAATAATTCATGCATTGCGGAGGAAGTTCAAAATTGTGATAGAGGGATTTATTATGTTCACTAATTGATAAATAAGGAAAAGCAAGACTAGGATAAATAGTTGATTGAAAAGAACTTTAGTGCTAATGATGCTTAAACTATTTTTGGTATGCCTTTAGATAATATGAAGAGTCCAAATATCTTAGTTTGGAATCACTCAAAGGATGGACTTTATTTGGTAAAATTCGGATATAAAATGGTTGTTAAATTGTTACAAACGGGTGAACAGGATCAGCTCAGCATTCCTTTCCAGTGGAAACAAATTTAGAGGCTGAAAACCCCAAGAGGTGATGCAGAATGCCATTCATTACTGGCAAGAAGTTACAGAGGTAGAACAAGTTAAAGAGCATTCATTTTTAATTTCCAATCATAGTGTGCAAGTTCGGTCTCCTCTTGCAACAAGCACGTTGAAGATTAATGTAGATGCAGCTTGGACTTAAAGCATAATCTTGGAGCAATTTGGGTGGTTGTAAGAGATTGTTCTGGTGATGTTATTGACTGGAATCTGAATCAATATAGATTTATACAAGACCCACTCATTTTGGAGGCTCTTGGAGTCCGGAGAGCTCTTGAATTGATTAAAGAAAAAGAATTCTCTAACTGCATGTTTGAAACTGATTCAAAGATGTTAGTGGATGCGATTGAAGGAAGGCAGAAGCTGAATCACCAAGTTATTGATATTGTTATAGACTTGAGAGTCTTGTTATGAAAATGTGTGAATGTTTCCTGTGTTTACATTTCTAGGAACTGCAATGGTCTTGCCCACAGACTTGCAAGATTAGCATTAAGTTCAAGTTTTGTCTGTAATATTTATGCACAGACGAATCTTTTTTTTTTTTGTACAAATAGTTCTTTATAAATATAAATATATTATCTATGTTAAAAAAAAAAAAAGAACAGATTTGCATTGAACATGACGCTGCAACTCCATCACTACCAATAAAATACCAAAGCAACATGAACTCCAACAAAAAATCATAAGGGAACTCCATGGCCAACATAGTCTTCAGTTTCTAATTGACAAATTATCTGTCTTTTTTTTAGATTTAGTTTTTGTTGATTTGTAATTTTACATTCGAACGAGTTTTAGTTTCGTTGAATTTCTAATTTTCATCTTCATAGGTTTCTAATTTTCACTGAATTTCTAATTTGTAATTGGTAGAAGCTTCAAAGCTTGCCGGAAACTAGATGGAAACTAGCCATAATGTTATGACTGTAATGTTATTCACGTTTCTATTGAATTATGGGATATATTTTGGTGGTTTTGGGTTTGCAAGTTGATGAAGAAGAAGAATCAATTAATTTTCTAAATTCAACTATCCTTGTCTATTTCGAAAGTTGTATATTTCTATTTCTATTTAGTCTATAATTATTAATTAAATTATATTATAGTAGAATAAGTAATTTGTTTCCTTATTAGATTAGGTTTAGATTATATTCCTATTTAGTATTTATTTTTCTTATTAGATTAAGTTTATGGTTTTTATTTAGCCTATATAAGACATATTTTGTTTTCTTATAAGGTACAGTTTTTGAGTTTTGAGATGAATAAACGTTTTCTTTTCCAAAGCGAGATTTCTCTAAGTCCATAAATTTCATGGGTAGTCTTAGACTAAACAGGAATTTTATTTATCATTATTATTTTTGTGTTTGTTTTTGCATCAGTTGGTATCAGAGCTTAGGCTATGGCCCCATAAGTGATCGAAATATTTCAGAGATTTACAACTAGGAGCAACGATTGGAACAGCGTCTGATTTAGATGTTTGATAGACGGTCTGAGCGGTTGATGGATAGATTGGCTCAAATAATGGAATAATTGAACCTAACTGTAAGGGTGGAACAAGTGGAAGCCTAAATGGAGATTCCGAAAAGTGACCACAAATAACCTAAGATTTGTGAAGATCTTGAGATTGCAAATGAAGTCGTGGGTGTAAACCTTTTTCATAAAATTGGAACTGTGAAGAAAGTGGTGCAAGGTGGTGTGGAGGAGCTGTTCCATAATTTTCGTGGTGAAGTTAAAGAGGAAGTTGAAGTAATGAATTTTAAAGAACCAATTTATGACGAGTATTATGATAAGGAGGAGCAACAAGGTAATTTATTACCAAAGCAATGAGAAATTAACGAAGATAGTGTTAATAATTTTTCTAATGAGATTATTGACCTTATTTGCCCTAATGATCCTACGCCTATAAATTTATTAATTTTTAATGAGAATGTCAAGATGATTGATTCCACTTTGATGGAGTTCATATTTCCTACATCAAGCGAGAAAACATCGCTACTGATTGCTTCAATGATAGTTTTTATTCTTTTTCGTTGCAAAATTCAAGGATGAATTTTTTCAAAAGAATGGGTAAATGATGAAGAAGAAGAATCAATTTGTTTCCTTAATTCAACTATCCTTGTCTATGTAGGAAGTTGTATATTTATATTCCTATGTAGTCTATAATTATTAATTAAATTATATTGTAGTAGGATAAGTAATTTGTTTCCTTATTAGATTAGAATATTTATTTTCCTTATGAGATTAAGTTTAGGTTATATTACTATTTAGTATTTATTTTCTTTATTAGATTAAATTTAGCGTTTTTATTTTGCCTATATAAGGCATATTTTGTTTTCTTGTAAGGGACAATTTTTGAGTTTTGATGAATAAATGTTTTCTTTTCTAGAGCGAGATTTCTCTGGGTCCATAAATTTTTTAAGCATTTTTAGACTAAATAGAAATTTTATTTATCATTATTATTTCTATGTTTGTTTCTGCACCAAAAATGGCTAGAAAACATGAGATATTAGTTAGGGAATCCTGCCAAAAAATCTAATTCGTCGAGTTATAAGCCGAAACATCACTGGAAAATCGTAAACTGCCAGAAACTAACTGTAAACTCATCATATACCCTCTCTAAACCTTAGTTAAAATTGGCCTCTTTATCTATTATCAATAACATTAAGTAATAATTAGTAGGAATAGGTCAAGTCACCTTCATCTTCTCCCTCATATAAACCCTAACCATAACTGATCATAAAAAAAATTCAACTATGATAAAACTAACAAATTATATGTCATCGGAATGCTCTCAACTCATAAATTCCAAGTATGACCTTACTTTTTCTTGACTCCACCGTATGCGGCCAAAAAAGGCAAAAAAAAGTTGAATGATGATGAACGACGACTTTTTTTGGGCCAATGAACGATAACAAACTAGGTACTAAAATAACCGTCGTCGGCTGGGCTTTTGTTCCATGGCCTCAAATCAGAGTTCCATTGATGTAAAAATAATGAATCGAAAGATCAAAGTTTTGGATCTAAAAAACCCGAAAACTTGAACTGGAAATAATTCTACATTCTCGCCAACATTCCGGACATTTGGAGCTAGTCGACCTTGATGTCACTTAGGCTAGTGGTTGGCAACACTGATTGGCTAGTTTTGGTGGTGAATGGATGACAAATGGTCGAAGTAGAGCTCTGTTTCAAATATTAAACATGCTCTATTTTGCAATTTTGATAATTTTCTTCTTTTTTAATTTTTGAAATTTTTATTTAAATTTTATTTTTAAAAGTAATGAAAATAAAAATAAAAAACAATATATAAGGGCAAATATGTAAAATCATTTGAAATGTGCAATTTTTTTAAATATCAAACTTAAAGTACTATATTTTTCAAAGAAAATTCAAAAGTGCTTATAAATTCCCAAATAAATAGGTCCTTACTCTCAATAACTCCACCTTTAACATTTTTAGAATCCAAAATTCAAAATAATTCACAATTTAGAATCCAAAAATATATTTTATTGTCAACTTTTTTTTTTACAAAAGGTAAATTTAAACTTATTTATGTCATAAAAATGATATTTGATTCATTAAACTCATCAATGTAATTAAAAAATTTGCATAAAAACCCTTTTTTTTTTTTACTAAATTTTCTACAATTAAGAAGTGATATAATTTTTTATTGTTCCACCACTAAATAACTGCAACAGTTTGCCTCTCTTCAATTTCCAAAATTCAGTTACAATAAGTATAAATTTTTTTTTTTGATAAAGGATAAAAAGTATCATGTTCGTAATTTTACTACGAGAGAAATGAATCCGTAATACAGCAATTGTCGGGAGACATGTGCACCCAGAAACTGTAAAACAAACTACCCATAGCCCTTCTAGATGTTTGGGACAAGTAGAAAATTACAAGGACTGGAAACAAAAACAAAAAAACACATAAAACAGAAAACAAGCTATGGATTTGAAACAAAGATAAGGTTTTGACGCCTAGAATCGACCACCAGTAGCTCCCCTCTGCCTCCAGCAGCTCCGCCTCCACCAGCTCTTGGTCCTCCACCAGCTCCTCCTCCACCTGCCACTTCCTAGATCATATCTGCCCTAGTGACATCTAGATCTAGAACCAGCCCCTTCACCACCAACCGGTCCCTTCTCCTCCGACCAACAGTCGTCCATTACTTTAAAAGAAAAATCCCGCTGCCTCTGTCTTTACTGCATCAGCCGCTGCCTGTTTCTTTGTTTTTATAGATTTGGTTGAAATGTAAGGGTAGGGGAAGATAAAGATCGAGATCCATAAGAACAAATAAAGATCAACAAAAAAGAAAAACAAATAGAACAAATAAAACTAAATAAAGAAAGATAAACCCTAAGATTTGCACATAGGCAAAGAAAATTACATTATCCTTTCAAAGAGAAAAACATAGGCAAAGAAAATTACACTATCCTTTCAAAGAGAAAGACATAAGCAAAGAGTTTATTGGATTATCAGGAGAGAAAGAAAAATGAGGTGGCCACTGCCGGTGAAAATACCAGTAGCGGCCACAAAAGTGAACAAACCCCAGAAGAGGAAAAGTTTAGAGAGCTCGGTGTATTATTGTTGAAAAAGTAAAAAATAGTGATCTGACCACAATATGTATAAATTTTGAATTAAAGAGAAAAAAAAATTAGTATTTGAGCTTTCTTCAATTTTCAAACTTCAGTTACAAGTTTCACTTACTATTTCAATTTGACTGTCTTCAAATTTCAAATTTCAGTTATGATATACATAAATTCTGAATTGAAAAAAAAAAAAATTACAGTGGCGGACCCATGTATAAGAATGGGGTGTCACCTGAACCCATAATATTTTTTATTTTCTTATATTTTTTTATAAATTTAACTATTTGACCCCTCAAAATTTACAAACTAACCTTGTATGGACCCTTCAAAATTTTTTAAAATGGCTTTTATTATATTCTTCTATTGATATTGCCCCCTCAAATAAAATTTCGTAAGTCTTTTTAACATAGATACTCATATCTCTAGCCTATACTATAGAGGAATTGGGGAAATGGATTGGAATAAGCCTCAAATTCGGGACATCAGTCCTAAAAAAATGTGTCTTACCACTATGTTACCTTCTTGGGCTTAAAATTTCGTAGGCCTACTAGCAATTAAATTATTGAATATGAAAGATATGTTTACTTTTTTTTTTTTTTGGGTCTTCACAAATTTCTGTTTGTTCTATATTTTTGGGTAGATAATTCATTTCAGTTTGATCTCTTCCTTTAATAATTTCAGTTAGTAAATATATATAATATAAATATAAATTGAAAAATTTCAGTTAGTAAATATATATAATATAAATATAAATTGAAAAAATAAGGGGAAAAAAAGCTAACCACAACAATAATATCTTGCCATTTTCATGGGGTCAGTTAAATAATTTACATTATTTAGACTAGACATCTTAGAATTTTTTTTTATTATTATAGTTAACTATAAGATTTTATATCAATATGGAATATTTAATTGATTTAATTAATTTTCTTAAAATATCACAAAGAGAATGGAGTATTAGAGTATTTGTATTCAAAATTAGTCATGTAAAAACTTTCAAATCAAACCCTAAAAAATTATATAAAATTAATTGTCAGCTGATTTTAATGCAATTTTTGTTGTTGTTTGAACTATTATTAATTAATTTTAATCATTAATTAGAATATCTATTTCGAAATATAAACTAAAATTTCTTTTACAATTTGAGCAAAAATTTAATAATAATAATAATAATAATAATATGGATAAAATTTTAATATTTAATTTTCTGTTATAATGATTATAAAAATATAAAAATTATAGATGATATGAATGTTTAATAATACACCAAAGACCAATTTACTTAAAGCTAATCTCTTTGTTTATCTTAATATTTTGTATTTGTAAAGGTACCTGTATTTGATTTTCACATCACTTGAATATCTATTATTTTTTTTAAACATAGATCATGAATATATATTAGAAACATTAAATAGTACAACATAACAGAGTTCTCTGCGCATCAAGATTATTAATAAAAGAAGAGGAATCAAGCGCAGCTTTTACTAAGTTATGAGCGATAATGTTACAACTCCTCGGCAAATAGACACATGAGACATTTAATAAGTCTAAAAGAATAATATTGATGTCCAAAATAATATCCATGCCTTGGTGGTGCACCCTCTAATTTCCATATATAGCTTCTACCACGGTTTTGGAGTCCATTTCCAGGATGCAGGTCACTTGAATATCTATTTGTTATAGTAAAATCAGGAATAGATTTCCTCTATAAATGTATTTATATTTGATCATTGAGGAAAGAAGAAATATCACTTCCTATCAAATTAAACAAGTCAATTAAAACAAGGGGGTGCAAAGAGAATCAAACTTTGTTGCTTCTTTTTGTTTTTAGATGGTTGTAATATGTGATGCTGCCACTTTCTATAGCTGTAAAGGCATGTTGCTATCTTCTTTTTCCTTTATAAATAAAATCTACACTTTATATAAAGAATAAAAAAATAATAACTCAACTACACTATTTATTACCTATTTATTCTTTACATTTCAAACAGCATGATTAGATTCAAATTTGATGTTAATAGTTTGATGAGTTGGGTTAGGTAGATTAAAATATTATTTATATATAACTAAACTACAGTAGTCATATTTTATAATTGACATAAACATACTTTAATCTACATAACCTAACTCATCAAACTATCAATATCAAATTCAAATTTAATCATGCTGTTTGAAATGTAAAGAATCAAAAAATACGGAGGTACTATATATATATATATTCCTAATTCTATCCTAATCTAAGGGAATGGAGAGGTATGAGTCGAATTCGAACTGTGCCGGAAAAAGCTCAGCGCTTTAATCAACTGGGCTGAAGCTTGCTCTTTACCTTAATTTATATTTTTACTTTCAATTGTTTTGACAGATATTCCATAATAGTTTATTTTTCTGATACTAATGTCCATAAAAAATTTAGAATTGAACATTGCCAAAGATAGAGTTTTGAAACAACACGAGCAACAAACAAATTCGTATTATATTTTACCATAGAATGTTATATTAAAACTATAATAAATTTCTATTTACAACTATTTTCTAAAAATTCATATATATAGAATACTTAAATATAATAATTTATATTTTAAATAAAAACATAATTTATTATAAATTAGTATTTTCTATTCTTTATTTCAATTCATATTTATATTCATAATTTTGTACTAGATCATAATTATTTTTATTTTATAAATTTTAAAACTTCAAAATATATATATTAATAAAATAAAATTAATAATAATTCTATATTTTTTAATGATTAATGATACATATAAATAATAAATACAATCAAATAAAAATCTTAAAAAATAAATTAATTTAAGAATAATTAACTCGAGTATATACGTGCAATTTTGACTTGATTCGTATTTTAATTTTTACTGCAATTTTAATTAGAAAAAAAAAAGAATATAGGAGGAAAAAAAAAAGAATAAAAAGGGACATTGAGTTGGGAATTTTTTATTTTTATTTTTTAGCAAATGGGTTGAGAATTGAGATAGAGACCAAACAAACCAAAAACTAAACAGAAGATTATGACGCAACGTAACCCCACCACCACTCGAATTCTACTATACACTGCCAATTTCACATTTTGACTGCGAATTTTTGGATTCTTCTTTATCGTCAATTGAAAACTATCATCCTTTATTTTTGAATCTCTTTCTGTCATTTTATGGGTTTGGTTGAAATTCAATTACCAGACAGGCTTGTTGAAGCCACACGCCTGACTAGATGAAAAGACGCTTAAAAGTGAGTTCTTTAATTTCTTTTTTTTTTTTTTTTTGTACGGCGAACATATTTTATAAACTCACTCACTGTGCTATTGGTATTGGTATGAATAGTATTCGAGGAAGTGTCTTAGCATCCCTACCTTCTGGCCCCTAGCCACCTTCTCTTCTTTAATTACTTCCACAAAAATGTCATCCCAACAATGTCCTTTGTACTACTATTCAACTCTTCACTAAGAAAACAAATTAGAGGTTGTTTTTAGTCAACTGGGTGGGGATCTAAATTAGTGGAATGGACAGGTGTTCCGTTCACCTTTGGAATTTTTGATTTCTGTACTGCAAATTACTGCAACCCTGTTTTTGTACTACGTTGTAGTACATGTAAAAAAAATAAAAAAATGGGTTTTCAATTTCGTAAAGTGGGGGTTGTTAACAGATAATGGCATTGCTTCAATTTTGAATGGCTATAAATAGATACCCAAAATTTAAATGTAGCTTTGATCATCGAAAACCCATTTGGTTATCTTCCATTTATAGCTATTTGGATTGTACTGAACAGCTAAATCGGTCGGTCCGGTTGTTTTGTTTCTGACGCATAAGAAACCAATTGAAGTTATGTGAGATTTATTGTCTGCTTGGCATCTTCTTGTAAGTCAACTTAGAAATATTAAGCTTTATTTACTGATTTTCAAGGCTTTCAGTTTTCATGTCTGTGGAAAGTTTGGATTTTTATGTTCACTTTGCGTCTGGGTAACTGCTGAACCAGATTATTATTTTCTGCAAAGAAGAGTGCGTGCGACGACTTGAAAGGTACAAACAATTATGTGTTCATTATTTGTAAATATTTTAGCAATTGTAGCTCCAAAATTGGTTTCAAGATTTGTTCTTTGATTGCTCTTTTAAGGAGGACGGAAGATTATGATGAATAATCAAATGGGAAGCATGAACATGGGAGAGATTGGGAAGCATGAAGAAGAGAGAGTGGAAGAGCCGAAAAATGGGCAAGAAGATGTTACTAGAATTGCTCCATGGACAAAACAGATAACAATCAGGGGTGTAATAGCTAGTTTAGTTATTGGGATAGTTTACAGTGTGATAGTGATGAAACTAAACCTCACAACAGGTCTTGTCCCTAATCTTAATGTATCTGCAGCCCTTCTGGCTTTTGTTTTCATCAGAGGTTGGACTAAGCTTCTTCATAAGGCTGGAATTGTATCTAAACCTTTCACTAGACAAGAAAATACCATAATTCAGACTTGTGCTGTTGCTTGCTACAGCATTGCTATTGGAGGTAACTTAGTTTCAAACTTCTTCTTTTTTTTTTTTTTTTTAATCAAGTTTTAGAAAATTCTGTTTTCTCAGTCTGAATGAATCAATTATGAACATATATCAGGTGGTTTTGGGTCTTATCTTCTGGGATTAAACAGGAAGACATATGAGCTAGCTGGTGTTGATACACAAGGGAATACTCCTGGAAGCACAAAAGAGCCTGGAATTGGTTGGATGACTGGTTTCCTCCTTGCAAGCAGTTTTGTTGGATTGCTTGCACTGGTTCCTCTTAGAAGGGTATGTTTTTCTATTTATTTGTAATCTTCTTTCTTATTTGAATTTTTGTTTTGCATAATGCGTATTGTAGTTTCTAGTTTCTGGTGTGAAGTTGTTTTGAGTTTATTATTTTTCCAGTTAAACTGCATTCAGAATGAAAATTTGTAATCTAGAGTTGATCTCTCATTAACTATTCTTATTTTGCCAATGCCAGATCATGATAATAGACTACAAATTAACTTATCCGAGTGGAACAGCTACTGCAGTTCTTATTAATGGATTCCACACTCCAAAAGGAGACCAGATTGCTAGGTAAACATATATTGTGCTAAATTCTTGTTAATTGAATATGAATTGTAATATTTTGACCTCAACGATTCAAACAAGTTAACTTCTATCTTGCAGGAAGCAGGTTCGCGGGTTCATTAAGTATTTTTCACTTAGCTTTTTCTGGGCTTTTTTTCAATGGTTTTACTCTGGTGGAGAGCAATGTGGATTTGTTCAATTCCCCACATTTGGATTGAAAGCCTGGAAAAACTCGTAAATGCTCCGCTCGCTTAATTCACATGCTGTGGTTCAACTATTGATTGATTTTTCATCATTACCAATTAAGGAAATTGAATTTTGCAGGTTTTACTTTGATTTTAGTACGACTTACATTGGAGCAGGAATGATCTGTTCCCATCTTGTGAATATGTCTCTGCTTCTTGGCGCTGTACTTTCTTGGGGAGTCATGTGGCCACTGATACATGAGCAGAAAGGAGTCTGGTTCCCTGCTACCTTATCAGAAAGTAGCATGAAGAGTCTAAATGGTTATAAGGTCCACCACTAAAACATTGCAGATTTTTTTTTTTTTTTTGGTAGTAAAGCTCCCTTTCTTAACTTTAACAACTATTTGTGTCTCTTTTTTCAGGTGTTTATTTCTATTGCTCTAATCCTAGGAGATGGGCTCTACAATTTTCTCAAAATACTATATTTCATCGCCAACAACATCAATACCAAAGGAAAGAACAACAATCCCAAAACATGTAGGTTAATATTGGATTTTCCACTATACTTTGTCATGGTTCATGTCTTTTTTTATCTTTCTACGCCAATCTTTTTGCCAAATACAATCTTTACTTTGGATGCAATAGATGTGGGAAAAACTTGGCAATTTGATTAAGCTTTCTTGTTTCTTTTTTACCATGATTTAGCAGTCTCACAATTGCTCAGCAATCAGGTCATGCATTATTTGCTCTCTAATTTTGAATAGAACGAGAAAATTGAAAAAGGATTATATTTTTATATAGAAAGAGAGTAGAGACAAGCTACTGATAATGCCGATTTCTTCTGGCTAGCACAAAATTATTTACTCCAATTTTATACATGCAGTTTCAGATAAGAAGAACGAAGCTCTTGATGATCTTCGAAGAAACGAAGTTTTCATGAGAGAGACTATTCCAATTTGGGTAGCATGTTTAGGGTACATTGGCTTTTCCATCATCTCCATCATTGTGATCCCACTTATGTTTCCTGAGCTGAAGTGGTATTATGTACTTGTTGCCTACATTTTTGCACCCTCTCTTAGCTTCTGCAATGCTTATGGTGCTGGCCTCACTGACATGAATATGGCCTATAACTATGGAAAGGTGGCTCTTTTTGTACTTGCCTCCATGTCTGGACACGATAACGGTGTGGTCGCAGGACTTGTTGGTTGTGGCCTGATTAAATCCATTGTCTCAATCTCTTCTGATTTGATGCATGACTTTAAGACTGGTCATCTGACTTTCACTTCTCCTCGGTCAATGCTTCTTAGCCAAGCTATCGGGACTGCAATTGGCTGTGTGGTAGCTCCTCTAACATTCTTTCTGTTCTACAAAGCATTTGATGTGGGAAATCCTGATGGAGATTATAAAGCTCCGTATGCTATTATCTACAGAAACATGGCTATTCTCGGCGTAGAAGGCTTCTCAGCACTTCCACGGCACTGCTTGCAACTTTGTTATGGGTTTTTTGGCTTTGCCATTCTAGCCAATTTGGTGAGAGATCTTTCCCCTAAAAATGTTGGAAAGTGGATCCCGCTACCAATGGCTATGGCGGTGCCTTTCCTCGTAGGGGCATACTTTGCGATTGACATGAGTGTGGGGAGTCTGATAGTGTTTGCATGGCACAAAATAAACAAAAGTAAAGCAGGTTTGATGATACCCGCTGTGGCCTCTGGCTTGATCTGTGGAGATGGTCTATGGATTCTCCCTTCTTCCATCCTTGCATTAGCCAAAGTTCGTCCACCATTGTGCATGAATTTCGTGGCATCCAAGTAGAATTTTGTTTCAGACAGCATATACTCATGTTGTTTACTGATAACATTACAAATCTTTTGCAGATTTAAACGAATGTAATAGTAATTTAGAAGCTTTCCAGTAGTCAGCATTAGAGGTATAAAACTGCAGTGTAGTGCAGGAATCGTTTCAGTACCGTAATGTGTACAAACGCTTTGAATGAGAAATACGTTGTCTAATTTATACGATCAATTGACCCTAATTTAAACACTACCCACATCGTGTTTTAATCATTTTTTTTTTCATGGAGATTGTTTTGATATTCATATGCCTGAAAATAAGAAAATTCAGCTCTTTGTTCTCAAACAGTAAAGCAACTCCTATAGAATTAGCTTGGTTTGATGGCTTTTTCGAAGCTCCTCTTGATCTTACTTGTGGTTGGGGAAGGGGAGAGGATTGGGTTTCATATAATTTCATATGGTTGTAAAGAATGGAATCATATAGTATACTGGAGCTATAGTCTACTCTTTCCAGCTTCTGCTTGTTTTTCTGCCGCTTCAAGTGTCTTAAGAAGAGTTTCTTTGCAAACACCTCCACAGAAAGTTATAACAAAAAAAAGTTATAACAAAATGAAATCAATATTCAAGTAAATTATTTTCAAATTCAACTTAAAACTGTAAATGTAATTGAACTTAATAAGCTGGTTAAAGTTATATTCAATAACTTTTTTAAGAAGTTACTATTATTAATAGTTTGTTCGGTAAAATTAGTTGTTAGAGCGTTTAGCTATTTAAATAGCTATTTATATTAGTTGTTCACAAAACGCTAAAAGTTAAAAGTTACAAGTTACATTTGATAAAAAGCTACTTATACAATTAAAAACTAACTCAAAAGTTACTTTACCTAAAGTTAGAAAAAATGAATTTTATCGTTTTGATCAATTAAGTTAAAAACTACTTCAAATACTGTTGTGGAAAACATCCTAAAAGTAGAGAATTCCATCTAAACATTGAGAATATATATATATTATTTTTCAATAAACAAAATACCGAAATTCAAAAAGTCATATTTTAATACTCCATCCGTTCGCGAAAGATAGGAAAATTTTCCTTTTTGGGTGTTCACAAAATATAGGAAAACTTCCTAAAATAGTAAGTTTTTAGTGGGTGGAAAGTGAAAGAAGACTTATATGCCCTTGACAAGATAGATGAGTTGAATGATGGGTTAAA
>CATIWJ010346764.1:0-14179 GCA_949640765.1 Croton laevigatus | reverse complement strand
TGAAAATGCCCACCCTAATAATAGTAACACTCATTTATACATACAACGGGAATATAAAACACCGTTTATTAAATTACAATAATTTTAATAAAAGACGTTCTGTTATATAGTAATAAGTTTACGTGTTTTGTCTTTTGAAATGGGAAAATGATCATAACTAATAATTAATTAGTTTTTCCCAAAATTATTTAGTAGAAAATAGTTATTTGCTGTTCATAAAATTTGGTTTTTCGTATGCACGTGTTTTTCCATACAATTTGGTAACCGACGTTGACGTTTTACACGTATAATTAAGTTTTTTTTTCCCCAGGAAAACGAATATAATTAAGTTTTTTTTTTTTTGGGCATTTGGTAGGGTAATAAAAAATTGGTAAGAGAATGAAATGGGTTGATTAGTGATTTGTTGGACCAATTTATTCATTATCTTTACTCTTTTTTTTTTCTTTTTAACTTCCCTCCAAAGTATTCTAGACTGATTTTCCACAACTCCTAAGAGTTTTCTATTTTCATACCCCTCCTATTATTAAAATAATAAAATTTTATAATTAAAATTAATTAAATATTTCATATTAAATTTGAAAAAGTTGAACAATTCAGCAATTTGCCAAAGAAGGCCACCAGAGATAGGTCACCGCCGCCTCCATCGCTTCATCAACCACAATCATCTGATCCGCAATCTGAGGGTACCGGTTGGAAGCCCTCAGGTAGGTGAGTCGTCCAGTACCCTCAAAACTACAGTTAGATCATCGGAAGCTAGACAAAGGCTCGGTCGAAGATCTGGATAGTGCCACTGGAAAAGATGAAACCAGGCAGTTTCGTCGAGTTTTAGTTGTGATTCAAATGATTTTCGGTTGGTTTTCGATGAAAATCTTGCTATCGGCGTGATTCCAACGGATTTTATCGATTTACATCAAGAAAAGCTCCGGTTAAGGTGGCGGCGGCTTCTGCTCAACAGGGACAATGACGGTTGTCGAAAGGAAAGAAGAGAGGAAGAATATGATCATTCTGCACATTTACTCTTTAGTCCTTGAAGTTTTTTAATATTTGTAGTTAGATCCTTTATGGATTAAAATGTAAAAAACTCTATTATTTAGGTGTTTCAATGTAAAAATAAAATTTATATACTTATGGGTATGTAAAATTCAATTTGACATTTAATTAATTAAAAAAATTATTATTTACTTAAGTTGTGAAACAATCTGAGATTTAATTAATTATAAAATCTTAAATTTTCTATTTAATTTTGATATATGCAACTCTAAGGGCTAAATATAACCATTTAATACAATCAAAGATTCTTTTGAAAATTGTTTCACAAATTGCATTGTTATTATCTACTATCTCCGTATTTTTCATTTCTTTACATTTCAAAGGTATGATTAGATTTAAGTTTGGTGTTAATAGTTTGATGAGTTGGGTTAGGTAGATTAAAATATGTTTAAGTTAGTTATAAAATATAATTACTGTAGTTTAGTTATATATAAATAATATTTAATCTACCTAACCCAACTCATCAAGCTGTCAACACTAAACTTGAATCTAATCATAACTTTTGAAATATAAAGAAATGAAAAATACAGAAGTAGAAACATAGGTAAGATAAAAAGATAAGGAATGGGAAATGCTAAAAAAATATTGGTTATTCCATTTTGGAAATTATTTCACATAATTTTTAAAAGAATCTTTGATTGTATTAAATGCTTATATCCAGTCCTTAGAACTGCATATATCAGAACCCTTTTTTTTCAAAAAAAAAAAAAAAGTTATAACTTGTAAATATATGTTATTAATAATACATGCACTTCATATAAAAAAAATTTTAAAAATTCTGATTCCCTACTTCAAACCAAATAATAACAAAAGGAATCAGAGGACAAATCATTCCGTTTTTAGAGCAGACCCAAACATGTAAAAGTATTCAGGCTGATTTGTTTTCCTTTTCCTTGTATCATTTCTTGATTCCATTCTGTTTTTCCTGCGTGAACCAAACACCCCTTAAGTGCAGGCTTGACAAAAAGATAAAAATTACAACACCAAGGCATAGATCCCATGACCAACCTCTTCCTGATTAAAAAGAAATAAAAATGATAAAAAAAATAATTAATTTTGTTCAAATGTATTTTAAAAATTAATATGTGAAATTATAACTTCAGAATTACGACGGACGAATACATGATCGATCCTGCTCAAGTGTCAATAAGTAGGGTCTTCTTGTACAGAACAAGTAGTAACTAGTTTCTACTACATATATTTCTTTGCGTGCAAAATTTGATTTTTTGGACTTGATTTTTGGATTTTGGACTTAACTCAATATAATTATTTGTTAGGAAAATTATTACGAAGCACTATTTGTTTTTCACTGAACTTATTTTTAGAACATTTTCATAGAACAACTTTAGAGTTTATTATAAACTGATTGTCAACAAATTGCGATTCGACTTGGATGCCATATTAGAACTCTCCAATACTTCACTTTTATTCACCTTTTTCTGTCTTTTCTCTCCCACCAAAGATGGGGATTTAGAAATCCGCCGCTTGTGGCTCATTCTAGCCAACTCCATACTGTCTAAGCCTATCAAGTGAGGGAAATTAAACTTAGCTTTTGAACCACGCATTTTAAAAGCAGTTCGGTTATAAGCTAGAGCCACAAGGATTAAATGGGCTCAAATGAATCAAATCCCACATTAATTAAATAATAGGATGTTTGAGTGGTTTATAATGAATGACCAATTTATAAGATGTAATATTATAAGTACAAGTTATACTCTCTTGCGCACGAGGGAGTACATAGTGCAGTTGTCTAGTACGGACAAATATCATCTTGGTTAAATGTTTAAATTCAGTTTACAGGTTTATTATTTTCATTACTGTAATTTATTCTTTTCAATTTCTGATTAATGAGATTTATTTATATATTTCAGAAACTAAAGCGTTTCTAACATTTAACATCTCTAATCTCTGTAATAAATTTTACCCACGGTCTTTTTCTTACACCAATATAATTTCTTTGTTGAACTTCAGGCACATGATCTGAACACGTAGCTGTTGTTGCATTTACGGTACTACAACATTCTTGTTTAATTGTCAGTATATCACTAATATTGAAGAGAAGGAAACCATTCATTGCTAGACATCATAAGGGAACTAGGGCAAGAATCATCGAAATCATTCATTGATCTTGAATCGATTCCTAGAAGTGAAGATAGCTTTTGAGGTGGCTTGCACTTACAATTTTTTTTTTAAAAAAATCTACTCAGCTGAATAGGTAATTAGAGCTTAATTATGTGTTTGTTCTTAATCTATTTGGATTGGATTGAATATTAAATTGGAAGCTATTCTATATATATTTTTATACCTAGTTTTAATTTTTTCTTTTTTTTTATACACTTTGAAATATAATGAGATATAATTTCACATGTCGCATACATGAAATTCACGTGTTATAAAGTATTAATATTTTGAGAAATTTTCTAAATGTAAATTATCTTAATAATTTTGTTTTTTTGAATGAGCTAAACTGTCTAACTAAGGCAGTAGTACTATACTAGCGCACGCGTGTTTTAATTTATTCTTATTACTAATTTATTAATTATTTGGGTATTAATACAAAATTTAATTAATCAAATAATAAACTCTAAAAAAAAAAAACAAAATAGAAATCTTTTATAAGACGGCATGTACGGTTAGTCTTCGTTGAAGGTTCCATGAACAGTTTCCAGTTGCACCGACGTTCCTATCCAAACACATCATATATAATAAATATAAATGTTTCATTATATAATTAAGAAATGAAAATCATGAATCAATCATTTATAATTTTCCTTTTTCTTTTTTTAAGATCATTCGTAATTTTAAAAAAAAATATATTCAACTTTTAAATTAGACATTCTCTTCATTTTCTATCGCTAGTGGCCACGGTAGGGGCTGACGGTGGTGTTTGAGGTTCGCTTGTCTCCAACCTTCATATCGCTTAGCGGCACATTGACAATGAAGGCGGCGGCGATGGTCCTTGCTTGGGCTTGGCCGAAGACTTATTTCCGTGCTTTCATGTTTTTTTTTTTTTAAATTTTAAAAATATAATATAATAATTATTATAATATTTTATATACTATAAAAACAATATTATAATGGTAAATTCTTCTTTAATCCTCGAATTTTAAATTTAACAGAAAAATATTAAATAATCAATATGAGAAATTTTTTAGTGTAATAAATAAAAATAAAGAGACATAATACTATTTTAGAAAATAGATGGACAAAATAATTAATTATGGTAAAATATGATGACAAAATAGTAATTTTTCGTTTATTAATTATCTTTTTTTGAAGAATTACATTATTAGTATAGATGTTGAACCTAATGATTTATTATTATTATTATTAATTCAGGGAACATGTTAATAGTCAAATATAAAGGAAAAATAAAATGTCAGAAAATTAAGGCATGAAATTCACATGTTAGAACAAAACTATAATATATATTTAACCACGTGGCTTAGATTCGAACTGTCTAAAATTAATAATGTGAAGGGTGTCCTTTTTATTTTTTTTCTCATAAAGTAAAGTGAAAGGAATTAAAATATATGTATATATATAAAGAACGTTTACTTTGCTTGTATTTTCTAAAAAAAAAAATTGTATTGACTTAAGTCAAGATTCCAATATTTATAAAAATTTTCAGGCTCAAACATCGAGGATTTAATAATTTATATCCAGAATTTTATATCAATGCATGTAGAGAAAAATAAATTGTAATTTCTACAATATTTACACGTTAATCCAATGAATATTAAATAATTATTACCATTTATTGTTATATTAATATTCATAGAAAAGAAAACATTTATCAATTTTATTATAATATATGAATGAGACTGAGAAAAAAAAATTGGAACACTTATTATAAAATGAAAATGAAAATAAAAATTGTGATACTTGTTAGGGAGTAACATTTATTAACTTATGTAGTCATAATTTGGATCACCAAGTATTAATTTATATTTCTACAATTAGTTATCGATTCGAAAATGCCAAAAATCAAAATTGGAAGAGTAAGTTTTTATGAATATTCATGGAGTATTTTGTTAGATTCTAGAAATATCTTAAATAATCTTACTAAATATTCTAAAAAAATTCTTAAAAAACTGGACAAAAAGATATTATGTAATACAAAGATTAAAAATTTTAATAACTAATATTTTTTAACGTACGTTGCACATGTCTACTCATTTAGTAACTTGTTGTAAACTATTAAAAATAGGATTATAAACTACTTAAAATGTTAAAAATTACTTTAAAAATTGTTATTTCTTATAATAGTATTTTTTATTAGATTATGATTTCAATTCAATTAATTAATAATTAAAATAATATTGTTTATTAAAATATAATTTAAATATAATTAATTAATTATGAATAATTATATAGTATTTTTTTATTAAAATATTATTTAAATTTAATAAATTAATAATTAAAAATGCTAACTAACCTATGACAAAAATTAATAAGTCATGTATCATCTGAATCGATTGTTTGTCTTGATTAAAAATATGACATCATTTTTAATTGAAATAACAATTTTTTGCGGAAAAACTAAGAAAACAGTTCAATCAATCAATTTGTTTTTTTAACTTTTGCAAAATTCTTAGCCTTAAACATATTCACTTTGTATTTTTAAGGATTATGATTCAAACTAGTAAAAAATCAGCACTTCTCGGCGAAAATTTATACTTACCGTAATTGCTTTAGTATTTATGTAATTCTTAAATTAATTATTATAAATTTTTAAATAAATAGAACAAACTTAAATCATTCAATATCTATGCTATACTATACTATAACAATTGCAATGTCCTTTGTAGAAAAATAAAAATCACAATATTATTTATAAGAAAGAAAAAGTTATTATTACAATTTATTTATTCATTGGTGTGAATCAAGCAAATAAGAACAAATATAGGGGAAAAAAAGGAAAAACTGCTGCAAAAATTATAAATATGTATATCTAACTTGCTTCCTACAAATAAAATAATACTCAAGTTTCAAAATGTGTCTTAAATTACTCGATGAAAAATTATAATTTGTAATAAGAAAATAACAATACTTACTTTGCTAATTTAGCTCCATTTGGCGTGTGGAAATTGTTGATGAGGTATGCAATAACTATGCAACTTCAATATGTCAACATCAAATCAAATATTAGCATACGAAAATCTAAATCGGATATTTATTAAATTTGATATGATATATAAGTTAAACTATTAACTACTTAGTTAATTTGAATTAACTATTTTTAAACCAGTGAATTTGGACTTAAGTAATTAACGAAGGCAGGTAGGTGCCTCATTTTGAAAGTTTGTATGCTCAGACTCCAGTCTAACTACACACCGATCGTGTCCCTAAATTGGATCGTGAAAAAAAAAATAATGGTAATTAGCAAATTTAAGAAATAACTTCTTCGGATACCTAATATATAACTTGTAATATGAGTACCACTTACAAATACATCAACAAATA
This sequence comes from Croton laevigatus, assembly GCA_949640765.1. Classification (NCBI taxonomy): domain Eukaryota; kingdom Viridiplantae; phylum Streptophyta; class Magnoliopsida; order Malpighiales; family Euphorbiaceae; genus Croton; species Croton laevigatus. The sequence goes on along the minus strand of CATIWJ010346764.1, from coordinate 7,663 downwards.
ATAATAAAAAATTTAATCTTAATATAACTATTAATGTTGAAAAAAAAAATTAGATTTTAATTTACACAATTCTAGGTGCATAAGCAAAATTGTAATACAATACCAAAATATATTGGTAAATGCATATATGACATAAGGAAAATTCTTGCTTACACATGATATAAATAGACAAACGATTCCAATTTATCTTCTCATAATTTAAAATGAGTTACAATATAATTGTAATCATTTTAATTTACAATTTAATTATGACTCCCTTCTTCAGTATTATCAAATATATTTTAATCGTAGTTGGAATCTCCAATGAGTATTTTGTTTAATCACCTATAAAAAATTAATTAATATAATAATTAAGTTTAAAATTTTAATTTGAAGATTAACCATTCTTTTAAAAGATCTCTAACTAATTTAATTTTAAAGCCTTGTTAGTTCATATATTTTCAACTTTTTTTTTTTTATTGACCGATTTGAAATCCGTCTGTATTAGTGGTACATTCATAACTCTTAGGTGAATATGAGAATTCTACTACATAAAAAAAGCTAGAATCATTCTCAAGTTGATATATAAAAATAAACTAAAACATACACCGTCTGTTTATTATTATATTAGGTTTGTTTTAACGTGAGTTACATGCGTTAACTCGTTTTATATTATTATTATTATTGATATTATAGTTAGTTTAATTAATTATATATTGAAAGTAATAAAATGTATATAAAAATAATAAATTATTGTCTGATACATTAATTAAAAATTTTATTAATTATATATATGAATATAATTAAATTTTTAGTTTTAAAAAAATAAAATTTATCATAGTAAATTTATTTATTTATACGTTTATTTTCATTTTAAAAACTCGTTAGTCAATTTTGTAATATTTCATTTTATTAAACTTATTAATCATACAGATACTTTATTTTATAATAATTTTAACTATAAAATCTATATATACTCATTTCAAATTTTCATTGTTATCTTAGTTGTATTTGATGACTCATTGTTATTGAACTTAAACACGGTATTAATTTTTTTTTATTATGTTCATATGTAGTTCGATTATAAATGAAAAATCAGAATTTTAATATGGAATTTTATCACGTTTATCTACTGGTAGATATGGATATTTTTTTCTTAATATGTGTTGCATACCTCGTTTTATATTCTCGTAATCAATGTTGTAATTAGTTTGATTAATTATATATTGATAGTAATAAAATTTACATAAAAATAATGAGTTCTTTTTAAGTATTATTAATTAAAAAAATTTTGAAAAATATTATTAATTATATGAATATAATTAAAATTTTTAATTTTTTAAAAAATAAAATTTGCCGAAATAATTTTTTTTTATTTATACAATTTTTTTTTATATTTTTTCACGTGTGTTGTACGTGGTCACTCGTGTTACTTGTTTGCTATATATTTCTGTTTATTTTATTATTACTTAATTTATTTTTAGTAATCATATTTGAATATAACACTAATAGTACATATAAAATATACTTTTACTTATTTTATTTTTTCAATTTTTCTTTTTTATTTTAATTAATTTTCCTTTAATTATTAAAATTATTTTTATAATAAAAATTATTTTTTCTATATTGGGATTTTAGCTAAACTATAGCCAAACGTTTATTAATTTAGGATTTTATAGTATTATATTACATGTATACAAATACAACAACTTTATTATTGTTAAAAGCTATAGTTTAACCCTTTAAAACAAAGAAAAAGCTACATTTTAGTTTGTCATTGTCCTGCATAGTTGGGTAAATTTAATTAAATGTACCTGAATTTTGAAGGTTCTTATACAAAAGTACCTAAATTTTTTTTTTTTTTGGGTATAAAAATACCTAGACTTCGAAAGAATTTGTAGAAAATTGTTTTTAGCCGATTACTTTGCTGACGTGACACCTAACATAGTTATTATATCTCAGCTTTTCCTACTTGGACCGATTTGAAATTTGCCACCATCTTCCTCCTCAAATCAAGAAAGACCAAACTGAAATTATCCATAGAAAAATACAAAAATAAAAAAAAATAAAAATTGAGACCTTCTCTTCCATGACCGACTGACCCTTCTCTTCTGCTCGCCACGACCGACGCCACCACCACTTACTCTTCCACCACAACCCATATCACAACCACCATAACCAAAGGTTTTTTTTAAAGAAAGAAGCAAAAACTGAAACAAGGAGGAAGAATTGAAACCTCGAAATTTTTGGAGAAGAACTCATGGGAATTATATTCGAAGAAACTGAGGGCTTCAAAGGTAAAACCCCAATCTGATCTTTTGGGTTGCTCACATAAAAATCCAATATTGATTTAAGAAAACTCGTATGGCAATTGATTGATATGTTTTGTTACTTTTCTTGAAATTTTTAACTGAATCCAATCCAAAGGACTCATCGTTATAATCCCCATACTTTGCTCCGCTATTCTCCGATCATCGGGAACTTCTCTGGTTTCTTAATTCTAAAACAAAAAGAAGAATTACTTTCGTTTTCGTTCTATGAATCCAATCCACTTATTTGTTACATTTAATTCAATTTTGGCATTTTTGGGGTAATTCAGTTGTTGGGTTTTGGTTTTCTGATTTTCAAAGTTAAATTCTTTTTCTGAGATTTTGTTGTTCATGTGAATTGCTTTTAATTGATTTTCTCCTCTGTTTTTGAACTATCTGTAGATTTTATCTATGCTTTTAGAGTGATTTGTGGATCCAGATGTTGTGAATCGTCACAAGTAGGTACTATTTTTCTTGATTAATTTGTGAATGTGGAAACTCTTAACTTGATCTTGTGAATTTACTTAATAGAGATTGTAATTGATGCTAGAGCAAATTTATATCATACAGAGAAATGCTCAATATGTTCTTTATAGCTTAAAGTTGTAAGTTTGAATGTTGATTGGATTGATCTTTGTGATTTTATCAGATTTTGAAGTTCGATTCTTCTCTCTCTTCTTTTTCGTTTCTTCGTTTTTGTGAGTTTTCTAGACTAGAAATTGAAAAGTTCATTCCAGTATGTGCTTTGTTACCTTTCTTCTTCTTTTTCATTTTCAAATTTAAAATCGATTTCGATTCCAAATTGAACCATGTGTCATGTTGACAGAAGGTGGCGGTGGTGTTTTTTTTCTAGAGGTTGAAGGTAGCGATAGTGTTCATGTGAAGAGATTAGGGATGGTGTTTTGGGATATTTATAAAATAGTCCCTGAAAATGTTAGAAAAATTTTAAATCCGTTCAATTTGAATTAAAAAGGAGATATAGGAGAAGAATATGTATGTTTTTGTAAAATTGATAAAAGCCACGTCAGCTTGTAAAATTGATTAAATTTACCTTGCATAGTTTGTGTTTAGTGGTTTATTATTAAAAAAGTTTGATACAATTTACATCAAATTAATATTAATTTTAAATATTTTAATTATGTTATACTAATAATATTTAATATTATTTTGGTTTAGATTTTTTACTTAGAATACAATAATATATATAATTACTAATTATAATACAATATTAATACCACTTGATGCCAAAGCGTCTAGATTCAAATCTATATATGTCTCTCTCATCTTTCTCCCTCTTCCACTTATAACCAAGTTAAAAAAAAAAAACAATATTAATACTAACTCTTAATTATAATATATTATTAATACTAATGGTAAATTAAGATATCATACTAATAATTATCAAAAAAAAATATCATACTAATACGAAATCCGAATTAATACTAATAATATTAGGACTAACTCTAAATAATACAATATATTAATTTTGCTGTATTATTAAATCAATAAATATAATACTATATATTACTTATGCTCTATTATTGGATTATTACTTATGGTTTTCACAGTTAATCTTAGTTTTTGCATCGGTTCCTTTTTTATTGGAATAGTATTTGCAAGTACTACTACTATAATAATAATAAGAAATCCATCTCTTAAAAAAAATAATAAACATAATACGAATACTAATTTCTAATTAGAATATATTATTAATATCAATACTATTATAATTGTTATTTATTTATACTACCTTCATATTTTTTAATTAATACTTAAAAAATAAAAATATACAATCATAAAATTTATTATAAATAAAAATATAAAAAATTAAAATATACACCTAAAAAAAAATATAAAAAATTAAAAAAAATATAGAGGTAATAATTAATATCAAAATTTGTAGAACTTAGGCACCATATTTTCACAACTAGGCTAGGTGTTTCACCCCAAATAATTAAATTTGGTTGCCCAAAAAATTAATTATTTTAGTTTTGGAACCATTATGTGACTTTTTGGCAGTGTTATGAGTGATTGGGTATCTTGTAGCAGGCGGATTAATTAACTAATATATTAATAGTACATAATTAGCAGAAGAACTAAAGAATTACTAGTAGTATATATCAATTGTAATTTTGTGAATATTATATATAGGTAATCAAATCAATCTGATTGAAAAGGACGTGACACCAAAACGATAACATTTTATTAATTAATGATCCAATCATGCACGATTATAACTTCAGGAACAGGAGGCTCTAATATTCTAATATTTTTAAAAATGTACACTTTTTAATACCCTTTAGCTAAAAAATCCTGATGCAATTAAAGAATGATTGTAGTAGGTACAATGATTAATCATTTGTTAACACCGTGTGGACTCATCTAATCAACAACTCCAAGATTCCATAAATGAAAGCTTCTATCAGATTAATTTAATTTTAGTTATTATTATTATATCGGCAAAGAAAAAATATTTTTCAAAATAATATTTCATTTACTAATTGTTGAATGAAAAAGTAATAAGATTTTGTAATATTTTTAATTATATGGAAAGTAAGATTTTTATAATAAATCTAATCTTTGTAGAGCATAGTCTACAAGTTTAATTATTTTATGGGTTTTGTTATTTACTTTTTAATGATACTATATAGAGGGTAAATTATTATTATTATTATTATTATTTTACCATTTTTAACAGTCAAGTACACAAAAATATATGGATATCACTGAGAGTTCAATGGACGTAAAATTATGAGTTTCAAAAATATTAATAGGTTATCCATATGGGTGTGTAAGACCGATTTTGTTACTGTTATCAATAGGGGTGTTCAAATTCGGTTCGGTGAACCGAAATCATAAAACCGAATTGAAAATTGAATTTTTTTTTCAAAACCAAAAACCGAATTTAAGGGAGGAAAACCGAATATAAACCGATCGGTGAACTAAAAATTATCTAGTCAAGCACAAAAATATGTAGCCAAGCTCAAATTCAGCACTTATATTATAAAATTAGCTAAATTCAAGCTTGGTCGGATTCAATTTGTGCCGAGATTAAATTCAGGTTTGACACGAGCAACGTTGTTTTTCTATTTTTATTTATATTGAACATATTCAATAAGCCAAACTCCTCAATAGGCTTAAGAAGCTAAGCTTGTAAGCTCATGAGCTAGACTCGATCACAGCTCGTTTATTTTTGAAATTAAATGTGAATCGGTTTTCTCAAGTTAGATCTCTAATAACTCACAAGCGATTTGACTCATCATTACCTTGATAGACTAGATAGAGCCATCAAGCTCTCCCTTTAAACTGAAACCTAAGGCATGCAAGAGAAACAAAAACCTAAGGAAAGTTACAATAATGTTCGATCTTCCACCCTCCAAACTTGAACCAACGGTTGCTTAATTAATAGTATTTTATTTTTACCATAAATGAATTTAATTGAAAACACAAAATTCCAAACCGCCAATTCTCCTAAAATTAAAGAATAAAAAAGTGCCTATCTTATTATGCTTCTTCACTTCAATCCTACGCTTAAATCATTTCTAATTCTATACATAAAATGACAAAAAGTAAATAAGTTTTAATATCACCCTTTTATCTTTGAATTTTTTATAGATAGATTTGACATGTTAATATAGAATTTATAAATTTAGGTGAACTTATTTTTATATTATATTTATAAATTATAAAATCAAGATAAATTAAATAATGACACGTAAACTTAAATCCAGTATATAAAAAGAACGAAATTATTATGTTTTTTTTCTTAAAAATAAAATTAAGTGAAAATGATATCTTGCCAACTAATATGTTTAAAGGATTAAAGAGAAATTTTAACACCTTTCTCATACTTTAATGGAGTTCAGGATCCATTGTTAAAAAAATATAGCTTAGGATCACTTTCAAAGTGTTAGGGCCGAGCAACAAGTGAAAGCCATTGAGGTCTTATTTTTGTTGGCTGTGTTTTTTTCGTGTTTCTCAAATTGTTGTTCATTCCCTTTGATTTATACTTCTTGTAAGTTTTATACTATGATGCAAATGAATTCTGTCTCAAACGATTAAAGTAACACATACATTCCTGGCCTGAGGCTAGGTGTTCAAACATTAGTAATTTAACTAAAACTTAATTTGCCGTTAAAAAAAGTTTTGTACTATGATTTTGATGTCACGACCCAAATCGTAGCCGCGAAATCTTTATAAGGGGGTAGATATATTGTAATATTTTAGAGCTTTGGAGTGTATTGGAAGTATATTGGTCATAACGTCATAATCATACATCGATCATGCATCGCATTGTATTACATTCATTGTGTGTGTTTGAGATAGTGATTATTTTTGAGATGTTTTTTATTCATTGAGTTTTGATTGATTGAGATGGGGATTATTGAATTTTGAATAATATTGATTATTGAACTTTGGTTTATATGGGTAATTTTGGGTTATTGAATTGGCTTATTGAGTTTGAATTGAGGCTAATTGAGTTCTGGGTTATTGAATTATGGTTCATTGAGTTCTGATTTTGGTATTGGTTTATTGAGTTGATAAGTCGAAATACGTAGCATTGGTTTGAACTTCGATATATTGATAATGGATTGATTGATTGGGCGCTGAGCGCTAATTGCTATTTGATTAAAAATTTGATAATGATTGGTGATGTTTGATTTGAAATATGTTTGGGAATTGAAATCTGTCTCATAACGGATCTTAAAGGGAACAAAATTGGAACTATTGTTAGTGCTTAGTATTGTGCGGTTCTGGCCTGATTAACCATAACAACACATGCTAAGTGACTACGCTTTTCGGCTTTGTGGATAACTAAAATAGTAAAATTTTGTGTTAATAAATGTTATTTTTGGGAATTTCGAGGGCAAAATTTATTAAAATGGGATAGATTGTGAGACCCTCGATTTTTTGGTATTGAAAAATTAGAGTTGAGTTGGCAATTTGGGAATTCTAAATAAATGAAAAGTAAAAAAAAAAAAATATATATTAGCAATTAAATATTGTTAGAATAAATATTAAATAGTAATAATAATAATATATATATAATAAATACAATATAATAATGATTCGGTTAAAGCAGTAGTGGAGTTGTGGGTGAATGGAAGTAAGGGTTATCAGTTGCTGAAATAGAAAATAGGGGAAGAAAGGGGAAGGTTTTCGAAACAGCCGAAAAAAAAAGGGAAAAGACTGAGTTTGAGAGCGGTTGAAGAAGATTGAAATTGTTAAAGAGAGAGGAGTTGATTGAGTGTTGGTGCTGGAAAGGACTGAACGGAAGCAAAAAGAGAGGAGATAAAGTTTGATTGTGGGGCTCATGCGGCAGCAAAAAGAAGGAAGGAAGAAGGTAGTGGCTGACACAGTGGGACCCGTGGCTG
>CATIWJ010346735.1:0-14304 GCA_949640765.1 Croton laevigatus | reverse complement strand
ATCTAAATGATACAATTTCAAGATTGGTCTAAATTTCAATTTCATTATTCGGATTTTTTTTCATAAATTTGTTTGGTTTAAATCATGGATTTCATTGATATCAAATAACAAAATTAGAACCAAAAGAATTAAGGTTTGAATTTATTTAGAAAATATTAATTAAGTTTAAATTAAAGTGATTTAAATTTATAAACTAATTTTAAATAACTAGATAACAAGTACACAAAATATTTTCATTCGAAACCGAGGAGTGAATCAGATTAATGGAACCTACTTTTTTTTTTTTTAACCGTGAATGATTGGTATTTTGAATAGAAATTGAAACCGGTTGTTTGAATCAATAAGGCTAGAAGTCAATTGAGTAGTGAAAGGAACAGATATATTTGATTTATTTTTTGTGTAATTAAAAAATAAATTTAATATTTTGAGCCCTCTTAAGTTAATAAAAATTAATCATGGTTAAGAATATTGGGTTAGAGAGTAAGTAATTTTTTTTTCATTCTTATATTCTCATATTTAAGTTTTATATTTTTAACATAATTTTTTATTTTTAATATAAAAATAAAAATCTTAATTTGATTTCTTTTATTTTAATTTCTCACGTTTGTAATTTTTTAATTATATATTAAAAAATAATTTTATATGATTTTTTTCTTGACAAAATTATTTCTCTTTATGTAATAAAAAAATAAAATAAGAAAAATTATAATAATTAAATTAGATGGATTAAAAATTTAAAATTGAAATATTTTAATTTGTATTTGACTTAGTATATAATAAATTTTATTTGAATCAAAATTAGTAATGACTGATTTTTTAAGGAAAAAAATATGCATGTCCCTATGAGCGTAATTTTTTTTTTTAAAATTTCTTCATAAATTATATGGTATATATACCTTTAAAAAAAAATTACACATAATGATTGTTATTTTTATATTTCAAAAATTTAAATAATTTTTTTTATCTTGAATTTAGGTCAAATGTGACTCAAAATTTAAATTTGGACGAAAATGTTATATTAGCCTATTTAGAAATTTTTTATTTTTAAATTTAGTCCAAAATTGAAGTTTAGGGTGAAATTGTTATGAAAAACTCATTTTATTTCAAAACTCAAAATAAAGTGAAAATATTATATTTTCAAAAGTTACTTAAACCATTGAAAAATATAGCTACTTCCTTTATTGATTGGGATTGGGATGTTGAAGCATAAATTTGTTGGGTTTATTCACATAATGGATATATTAAGTACAATTAAGGGCAATAATTCCCCATAAAGGTGAAATAAGTACAAACAAAGCTTTCTCTATAAATTAATTTAATGAAGATTGGGATAATTAATAGATATGCAGGACATGGAAGGCACTAAATGAGGTCTAATTGTCTCCAAGTGGAACATAAAAAGCAAGTAACACTATAAATGTTGTGATTTGCAAAAGCAATTCATGTCAAAGTTTTCATTCAACCCAACATTGCAAAGCTACCTTATCTTATATTTTATGTACCACTATTGAAAAAAAAATTTATTTTTATTTATTTTTACAAAAATAAAGTCTCCAATTTGAATTTTATTGAAATTGATACCACTAACTAAGTCCAAAATTACAACCTGTTATGTAATCATTTCAACCAGGAAGTCAATACTCTTTGCATTTCTTTATTTTATGTGTACAAAATTAAATGGGTTTCACCATCATGGATGCAATGCAATCACATTTTATTTTCTTTCTTTTCTTTTTTATGTAATGCTGCATTGTACAAAAATCAAATATGAATGTTTTGCACTATTTTGTACTCAGTCCACCACTTGATTAGACGAAATACGATTGGTTAAATTATTTTAAATAAATTAATCATAGCTGTCGGCACAAAAAAAATTATATACAATTCCAGTTTAAAAAAGTTAGCATAAAAATTTGGGATTTTAAAATTAATTTCCGTAAGTTGAAATACAAAATTTTTTAAAAATAACGTATAAAAAAGTCATATATCTTTTCAAAACAGAACTTTTAATATTTCTTTTCCAATTAAAATTTTAAGTTCTTTTACAATTTATAAGAACCAACACAATTAATCTTGCAACAACATAATTAATTTAACATAAAAATACATATAACTTTAAAATAGCACAAACATATAATTAATAATATTTATAAATTACAATTCAATTAATAAAATTTATTTTCAAACATAATTTCTATTATTAATATTAGAACAAAATAATGAATTTAAATAAAAATATATAATTTTAAGATAAAATAATGCCAAAACTCTCAATAATAAAAAAATTACAAAGAAATTAGTTACTGCCAACAATTCATTATAAGCTATAATCGTAATGGTATAAGAAAATTCAAGAAAAGAAAATTTTTTTTAGAACTAAGTAAAGAAAATTTTTTTTAAAACCAATCAATCATAAAGAAAATTTAAAATTGAAATGATTTTGTTGAATAATAAATAATTTTTTCAGTATGATATTTAACATAACTTTTATGGTTAGCTAACAGCCTTATTTAACAATTAGTATGTGAAATGATGAATAACTCATATTTTACTTGTAATAGGATAACTTTTAGTAGTAGTTGGGGCAAGAACAAGTAATAAGACATTTGTCCTCGAGTTCTGATGGACAGAATTCGAATCCTCTGTCCATATTTGAGTGTGTAAATTTTATAAATATGCTAAAAAAAAAAGATAACTTTTAATAATTAAAATTATATTATTATAAAAAAAACATCAGTCCCGATTTAGTTTAAAATTAATAAGCATCAGAGAGTTTTTTTAATTTAGATCCATGTCTAAAAATAGACAGTTGCCAACTCATCAGTCACACCTTCTATTAGAACTGACACATCAACTATAATCCGTGAAAATATAGGAGATATTCTAATAGCATCTCTAATGCTAATGTGAATTGTAACTGATGTGTCAATTAAAATAGAATGTGTGAATAATTATATGGATACCCGTTTGTTTATGTGTAAGATTCACTTTTAAAAAAACTCTCTCCAACATAATATTTTCCATTCTCCATTTTACTTTTCATTATGGGATATACACTTTAATGGGTGACTAATTATATATGATATTATCTAACAGGCCCTCTAAAAATAGAAGGTTTGTGAAGTGATACTCAGGAGCGATTAGGGCAACAAAACAAAATCCTAAAAGATACAAGAAGAAGAGAAAATGAAACAAATATACCCAAAATGATAGCATATTGGGCCTTAAGTCCACATAGTAAGTTAAGCCCATTTGCAACAAACTTTAACAAAATTAGCTAGCTGGTAATTCTCCCTTCACGAGTGGGATCAGCTGTAAATAATAGGAACACACTGTAAATACTCAATAGAAATAGAAATACATACACCAAGGTACTGTGACAAATGAGAATGCAATTACCTTTTCTATTTTTCCTCTATTGATACAATTTTGTTCATGGTATCAGAGGAGAAGATCCAGAAATCCTGACCACAATACTCCAAATTTTAGCTAAAATACCTAAATTTTAGAATTATTCCATTATTATAATGAAATATTTATAAAATTTTAGATGAAATAACATTTTAATTAAATATATACAATAGTATATATTATATTTACAAAAATATATAAAATATTAATATTAATGTTATACAAAACTCAGATATTAAATAATTTTTTTCCCTGAAAAAATGAAAAACAAATCATCTTCTTCTTTCCATCTTTGCATGACGAAAATACCAATTCTAAATACTAATACTAGTATTATACACGCTATGTAGAGATTATGAGAAGTGTTTTAATGTGGTTGGATATGATAAATATTATTTTAGCATTAGGTTTTGGCCATAAATATTATTTTACCATCGTATTTTGGCAGACGTGCTAAAACGCACGAACTGTTTAGCCAAAAATACTAATATAGCACCGTGTCGTTAACTTTAACGTTTGACAGTTGAAAAATTACAGAATGATCTCTCAAGTTGATTTGGATTTTCATTTTTACCCTTTTATCAATTTTGGTGCTTAATTTCATTTCACTTTGAATTTTTTTTGCCAACAACACCACTTTCACACTTAATAATTGTCAAATCAGAATATAAAAATTCACTATTATAATATAAAAATATATTAATATTAATAAAGACTTAAAATACACTAAAAATTTTTAATTTGATAAAATAAAAATAAAATATTACTATTATTATTTTAAATATTTTATTCTAAACAATATAAATTTTGAAAAATACGTAAACAATGTAAATTTTAAAAATATTTATTAAATAAGGTGGTAACCAACCTCCTGTTGTGGAAATTTTTTTGTCTTTATATTTGAATTCCGTCCTATATTTTTATACTTCTGTTAAATACTTACCAATATTCTGTTAATTTTTAAATAATTAACATTATTACCCTTTAATTAATATGAATTTAATTAATTAATTACTTTTTAAATTAATAGGTACTAAATTATAATTTGACAATTTAATTAAAAAAAAAGGGGTCGACGGTTGGATCGAAAGATCCCAAAAATTCAATTGATTTTTTCAAAGTCTTATGGTGTTTTGATGCTACAACTAAGGTCATAACTTGATTTATCATGTCAAGAGCTTCATTTTGGTGTATATGGTAGTTGTTTTTGTAGTCGAAAACTAGTTTAAGTGGTGTATGTAGTGATTTTTTTTATCGAAATGAAAATACAGGGACAAAAAAATTTATTTTACAAAATACAGGGAAAAAATGTAGATCATTTGATAATATAGGGATAAAATTGTAAATTTTTTATTTTAATATTTACAAGAAAAATCAGTAACAATTTTTAGTTACTAAAAAAATCACTAAGAAAAAAAGGTTTAAAATAATAACAGTGAAATTTTTTTTTTATTTTATTAAATTAAGAATTTTTATTGAATTTTGACATTCTGATTTGATAATTATTAAGTGTTAAGATGGTGTTGTTGGCAAAAAATTTAAAGTGCAATGAAATTGAGCACAAAAATTGCAAAAAAGGTAAAACTGAAAATCCAAATCAACTTGAGGGTCATTCTGTAATTTTTTCAACGGTCAGACATTAAAGTTAATGACGCGGTGCTATATTAGTATTTTTTGTCAAACAGTTCGTACGTTTTAGCACGTCTACCAAAATACGATGATAAAATAGTATTTATGACCAAAATCTAATGCTAAAATAGTATTTATCCCGGTTGGATATAATTTTTTAGAGCCATGGCATTACTTTGGAAATCGAGATTTCTTGATTTTGGATTTTTACGTATTTTTTATTTTTCTTTCAAAATGAAAATGAGATTGGATTGATTATTTATACTATGTATTGAAATGAAAATAAATGAGTTGTAGATTGCAAAATTTCACTCTATATTATATATAACATTTCATTATAAATTTAATTGGTAAAATTTATTTTATGTCTAATTTATAATCTGGAGTCAAGTTTCGTGTCACGTCCTAAATTCTAAAAATCTGAACTAAAGAATAAATTTGTAAATTTACGAATAATATAAAAGACTAAATTGTAATTTGCAAATATTTTTGGGTTAAGTTGAAATTCAAAGTATGAAATCGCGATACTTCGAATGCGATTAAAATAAAATTCAATTCATGAGAAATTCCGAAAGATGTTTTAAGCGAATCATTTTTCCTCGAGAATGCTGATATGGAAATTTCGTAGAAAACCCTTTCCAGAGAACAGTCCGTAGATTACAATGAAAGCAGACGATTTTGGCATTCCAACGAAAAATTATGGAATAAGGTAAATAAATTTCGGTAGTGGTTTATTGGATTTCCGTAAATTTTTACAAGAACATTTCGGTCAAATATTTGTACGAAAATTGATTTTATTATCCGATTTAAAATTTAAAAATGATTAATTTTGTAATAAAATTATTTTAAGGGGTATTATTGTCAAATTATTTTATGAAAAATGAGTGAGCAGTTGAGGATAATTTCGTATTTTTGAATTTTTACTATTATTGTCTTTTTATTATTGTTTTATTATAATTATTATTATTCTTATTATCATTTATTATTATTATTATTATGTAAAAGAGAAAGGAAAATTCAAAAATTGAAAATGAAAATGAAAAAAAAAAGAAGAGAGAAAATCTAAAAGCATCAGTTTCTCCCTTCCTTCTTCATCTTCCACCTTCATCGATCGACGACCAGCAGGGAAACCGCCGCCGTGCTACCACTTCCATCGCCGTCACCACCCTTATCTTCTTCTTTCCTTTCTTTTTCCTTGTCCGGCGAAGCAATCGTGAGAGAGAGAGAGAGAGATAAGGCGCGATGGAAGAGAGAGAGAGAGAAAAGCCGAACCTCCGACGCAATTTTCGACAAGTTCCAGTGGTCGGACGACTAAAAGAAGGGCAGATTCGGACTTCTTACAACATGTACTTTTCGATGATGGTGGAGTTGTCGCTGATTTGTGGCTGAAACAGATTTCACGTACAAACTTTCGACGAGATTTTTGACATGCTCTGGTGGTCGGACGACGACATTGAGGATAGATTTGGACTCCTCTCGACGAGAGCTTTCCAATGGTGGTAAGCTTTTTCCCAATCTATTACCAAATTGAAAAACGTGTTCAAAGCGGCTGATAGCTTCCAACGTATTTTTCGGCCATCTACGACCAGATTCTTGCTCCGATTTAGGTAAAAATTGATTCCCCTCTTCCTCAGCTCTGTTTTGATGTAAAGATTGTTAAGCTTGATTGAGTTTTTCGATTGGTCATTTTTCAGCGAACTTTCCAGACTGATTTGATTTATTCTGGGAAATCCATGTATTTTCTATTGAGTGTGTCTGCGTTTTTTGAATTCTTGCAGTGAGATGGTTCTGATGGTGTGCTCCGATTTAAAATCCAGAAAGTTTTACAGTTTTTCGGTGGAATTCCGGCAACCAACCAATGAGATTCTGGTGACTGGAATATTTATCCTCCGGCGGACTATTTCTGCGTTTTTGGAATTCTTGCAGTGAGATGGTTCTAATGGTGTGCTCCGATTTAAAATCCGGAAAGTTTTACAGTTTTTCGGTGGAATTCCGGCAACCAACCGATGAGATTCTGGTGACTGGAATATTTATCCTCCGGCGGACTATTTTGACAGAACCCAAATTTGGAATTCGTTTGTCAATCTGAGTCTGAGGTTCCGAACTATTAAAAATGTAATTAACATAAACTCAATTATTTGATTTTAATTATTATAGGCATTAATTTAAAATGAGATATAAATTGAAATTAAAGAAATTAAATATATAATAAAATTTGATATCGTAAGTAATTAGACTGCTAGTTAATATCAATTAGACAAAATCAAGAGACATATTATGAAAACAGTTAGAAATTTAATAGATAAATTTAATTTGGAAATATAATTAGTTAGCGGTAGTATTTGATTATGAAATCATTTAATTTGGTTAGCGATAAGACAAATTTTTGACGTTGAAAAGGAAATAAAAAAAATATATTAGATATATTAATTAGAATTTATTATATTATGGTTAAGAATCGAAATTAAGTATAATTAAATTAAGTAGAGAAATAAGACATATCCTAAGATAAGTTAATAGAAATATAAAGTAAGAATATAATATGGACAACACCTTATGATCCTGATTAATGGACAATGACATGATAAAGGACAGTTCGAGAGAAAAATTAAGGAGTAGGAACTAAAATGCAAGGAGACTGAAGTTTGATACTTTAACTTTAAAAAGCTCTAAAATTTTATTTTATGCATGATTTTTAATATTTTGTATTATTTAATTAAAGTTATTAGTTATAGTTTAATTTTGCAATTTATGGATATTTTGATATTTATGATTTATTTACATTTAAGATAAATGTTATTAAATTGAGATATTTACTAAATAGTTGGAACCATCTATGTGGTTACAACAAAATTAATAATAATTAAGTATTCATTGTTATTGTATAGAAAGATATATTTAATGGTATTTGAAAATAAATATAAGTATATATAAGATGAGTTTTAAATAAATAATTGAGATTTTTTACTTAATAGACTAAACTACCCATGTGGTTTGGAAAAAAATAATATTTTAAGAAATTATATAAACATAAGAAATTGAGTTTAAATCAAGTAAAAATTATTTTTAAAATTTTAATAAAAATGATTTTTATTTAAAAATAAATATTTTAAAAAGATATAATTTATTAAGAACTGGTAATGTGAAAGTAAATATAAGTATATATAGGTATCTAAATTGAGTTATTAAACAAGTATATTTTTATAAAAGTATACCAAATATTTAAAAAAGATTTTGTTAATATAAAATACAACATGTTCATGTTAAAAATGTTCTCAAGATTAAAATGAAATTATTTTGATAAAAGTGTTATTTTTAAAATATGATAAAAAATATTATTTAAAACATGATTTTAAAATAAGTATTGATTTTGAAATAAATATTTATAATGAATGTGTTGATGAAAAATGTTAATTTTGTGATGAATTGCGATGACGCTATTTTGGAAAGAAATGCAGTATAATTTAGAATTTAGTATATGAGGAAATACAATAAATTTAGTATTTTGGAAAAGATTATTTTAAGCTGGAAAAGATTATTTTAAGCTATATTAGGATTTAGTTGGACTGAGTTAATGTAGGAAATGATCGATCATATCCTGAGTTTTTGATATATGGCCATTGATTTGTTACGGTGACGGCCGTTGTAATTGATTGCGGTGACGATCGATTAATATAGCCATTTGAATTGGTAAGCACTGTAACCATTTGGTGTCCACCATTTGGTGAGCTATCCAAAAGAAATAATATAGCCAGTTGAAAACATAGCCAATTGGTGAGCTTATTTTAAAGTAGGTTCGTCTGAATATCTAGTAGAACAAATCAAGCTAATCAAGTAAGTCAAGTAAGATTTTTAAATAACGCAATTTTATTTATTTTAAAGAGAAATTTTTATTTGATGAATATTTTATCAAGTGTTGTTTAATATTTAAATTATGTTTTTAATTTATACAAGTGCATTTAAATTATTTATGCTTTTCATTAGTTAAAGTATCCACTGAGCGTAATCGCTCAGCAAGTTTGGTTAATTATGAACTTGTAGGTCTCCAAAAGATGTGAAAGAAACAGGAGCTGTCAAATAGCAGCAGGGCCCGAAGAACTTAGATTGGCATATACTGTGAAGATGAAGTCAGCACAATCAAAGCTAGAATAGAAAAAAATGTACCCATATTTTGTAATAAATTTAGGAAATGATTTGTATACCATGAAATATATAATGTGGCACAACTTGATTTGGCTAAAAATAGTCGGATTAAGGGGTGTTACATTTCGCATTGAGCCAAAGGAATTCTCCCACAATAATGATTTACTTATTATGGATAAAGCCACTATTTCATGGTACATATGGATAATATAAGTAGAATTCTCTAAGTGTATTACATATGTTACAGATTAGTTAAATTTTTTCTTTCTGATATATTTTCACAATTATTATGGAATTATACAAGGTATAGAGGTTGATTTAAATTGTAAGAGGCGACCTTCACTACATAACAATATCAATATATTCACAAAATAATCTAGAAATGTGAAATGCTTTTTATTTATATGTTCAAATAATTTTTTTTACAGTAAGTTGCCACAAAAATTCTTACATTAAAATGAGAAACTAGTTAATTATATCTACAGCTTCATTTGGAGCTTCTAGATGAGGGTCTGAAGGTTGACCTTCACCTACTTAGGCAACCTCCCCTGTAGGTTGGAGGTTATCTTAGACTTCAACAGTAGGGGGAGGAGATTTATGTTACTGTGGTCAGTAGGGTCATCATGCTCTCTATCTCTTTTGTGAATCTCCTCTTCTTCATTCCTACTTGCTTCCTCTTTTGTCTCAACTCTTTCCTCTTCTCCCATATCACTTCCTGACTTTTTGTACCTAGCTGGGGCAGTGATCTCAATGTTAGCTTGCTCTAGAGAAGTAAGGGTCATCTCTAAGATGAACGAAAGATCAGTAAGCTCATAAGTTATGAGGAGGTTAATGGCCTTTTTATAAATTTATTGACGAAGCTCACCTAGTAGCCCGGCCAACATTTAGCTTGCCATATTTTTTGCCTCATCTGTTTGGTCGGCGAGTGAGGCAATCTCCTCTCAGTGAGTGTCTTTTAGCTTAGCGACCTCCTTACCATTATCTTTCTTAAGCCTTTCTAATTGGGACCTTAACTCATCTTGCTCCTTTTGGGCGCTCTCCAGCACCCTCTTTAATTTGCTTGCCTTTCTCTTCTTGGACAAGTATTTATGCTGGCAAGTCTTGATTTCATCTTTGACAATGTGCAACTCTGCCGTAGTTTCCTCATGGCTACTTTTAGCCGAAGAAGTATGGAGGTATAACTCTTCCTCCATAACTTTTTTCTCTTCCTCTAGCTTACTCTTTGCCATCATCAATTTTTCAATTTCTTGGCCCTGGTTTTAGTATCTCGTCTCCAGCTTTAGAGCTTGTTCTTGGAGACAAGGGCTCATACTATGCACTGTTAAGAAAACAAGAATGTTAGTAAGTGCATGTCGCTATTTATAATAAGAGGTTGCTATGCATAATTGATGTTACACAGAGGACAAGGTCTCTATATAAATAGGTTGAAGAATATTCACCATCATACTCCCCTTTACTATGCTATCAGCCATAGTAAGGGGTGCTGACTTTCTTCATATTATACATGTCCGCAAGAGACTCCATTTCTTTTACCATATGCTGATAAACATGGGGATAAAGTAGTGAAGCATTTTCCCCGAATTAATATTACAAGAGTGCATTGAAATTGCCCAAGGTAGTCACTTCTTCAGCATTGAAGGCAATGGTATCCCAGTCATACCATTGCCGATCTTTCTCTGTCCTCTTCCCCATGTTTCTAGAGGATGGGTCTCCCCTCACCATTACCGGCGATTTGGGGGAGAAGGAAAAATGACTCTTTCTTCAGAGATCTCTCTTAGGGCAACTTTATTGCCCATTGTTTGTAGTTCAGGGTTTCAACCCTCAATCTCAATAGCTTCTTCATTTTTTAGGAGGAAGGCAAGTTGTGCTTAATTGTGACCGAGGAACTATAAGAGTAATCTCCCCCTGAGGTCGCTTCTACCCTTAAAACTGGTCTCTGGGGCAACCTCTCCTTGAGGCCTTGTTTTTCTTCTAAAGCCTCCTTTGTTTTTTTGCTAGGGTATAGAGGTGGTGGTTGTTTTTCTTCGACCTTGGGGTTCCAGGTACCCTTGAGGTTTGGACTTTAAGAATGCAGCAGTTTTTCTGAACAGGTTACGATCTATCGCTGTAATAGCAAAAGAAATAAGTCAGTGAGAAATATTATGCAATATGCATTTTAGTAAAAAGTAAACCGTGTGCTTACTGTCCATACGAGGTCGCTCTCTGGCTCCCTTATAGCACTCGTAGAATTTATGGTAAACTGCATTTGGAAATACCCCTTAGCCCCCTAAATCGTAAAGGAGTTCGATTTGGTTTTGTCTTTGTGATAGAGCCAAAGGGGGGACATTTTATGCATATTATCGCTCTATGAGTTTGGGAAGGTAAGTTTCCTTCAATTGCTCATTCGCACCAACACTAGGTTGTTTTGGTTAGCACTAGAGATAGACCCTGTAACACCTCAGGTTTGACTTACTAATAAGATAAACTGAGGTGCTACAACCCAACTAATTTCGTTAACTACTAAATAAAGTCATACATATATACTTTATCCATTAATATTTACATCAGAGTATACTTAATTATTTTACACATAACCATGTTTTTAATACACATGTGTATAAGGTTGCACTTATTCTAATTACATACCAAATATTTACAAAGACATATATCAAAGTACGTACCGGGAAAATACTCAGTGAATGCCATGAACCGCTAACCCCCGTCAACTAACCTGCGAGTTACAAAAATAACTCCATGAGCAACTAATAGCCCAATGGGTACAAATATACATACACATATAAAGCCATATTACTTAAAAATAGTTGACGAATTCATTTCATAAAAATATATTTATAATAATTTTACATTAGGAAATCAACTTCGTAAAATCACAAATCAAATAGAATTAGTTATTTGCCAAACAATTTAAATTACCATTTGCTCTATTGGTATTTTCAAACACCAAGGATAAGACTAGGGTTGCAATTCGGATATAGATCGGCGCCATTCGCGAATTGTTCATATTCATAGTTCAATTCAGATATAGATCGCCACTATTCACGAATTGAATATTTTTTTCAAGGGCCGTAGATCGCTGCTACGTCTATATTTCATTTCTTTTCACATACTTTATTTAATATCATACACTACGCAGGATTTTCTAACCATATATCGCTACATTTTCTTATCTCTAAGGTTCCACAAACCAAGTAAAGCATAGACAATTCCATTTCTCAATAGCAATTTCTCGATATTTAATCTCAATCAATTCAAATATTCACAACATAAATATTTATATTCAATAATAAATTCCAATTTTCTTACTTTAAATAAAAATGATAATCATTGGAATATAATATTAGAAATCTCATTTAAATAAAACTCTGCTTTTACCGTGCCGGTAATAACGTACCTGTGATTACTGCATCGGTACTAAAAATTTATCGAAAATCATAACTTAACTCGAACACACATTCGAGTTTCAACACAATCAAATAATCCAATAAAATTAAATATTTAAAATGCCAACCAAATAATTTAAAACGAAAATTAGTTCAAATATTTTTTAAAATAGTACCAAACATGGTTGTCGATTCGCAATCCGCTATAATATTTAATTCTCCCTCTTTTTCTACTGTCCAGTACCTAATTTTAGGCATGAAACATTTTGAATACCTTATAAAAATTAATCTAAGCTTCCTATAATTTAATTTATCAAAATAAATCTCAATTTATTAAAATATATATTCTGTTGGATCCATTTGAAAGAAGAATTAAAGGTTAACGGTTAATCTGATACACGGGAGGAATTACTTGAAAAGCCAAAGAAAAACTGAGGGCCACGCCTCTGTTTGCATCAACTTCAGGAACCAGAAACATAATTTATCAAAACTGCGTCGTTTTGGTCAAAACGCATGTACTGCATGCATTAAAGCCTTTTTCTTCACCCGCTTGATCTGTGTTTCGGGTATCCATCGACCCTAAAACCCGGGAAGCCCAATAAGGATTCCGGCAACCACAAACGGTAAGCTGGCCACCAATCCTCTCTTGGCTGCTTCGTCGGTCTGTCTCCGCCTTCAAAACGAATGGACGATCACTAGAGTTACCGGAAAATGGCGGGTTTAACTTCGGGTCACCTCGATACCCGACGAATGCTTCGTACAGAAGTTAGTCCTCCAGTGATGTGTCGAGCTATTTTTCTGTCAGACTAGCTTAAAACAATTTGATAGTTCGATTTCCGGCCTCTGAATTCAGGTTTAATAGAAGAAACTTAAAATGTAAATTTGTATTTTCTTCTTCCTTTTTCCACGATTTTATTTCTATCAACCTCAATTCCCCTTAATTTAATTTTCTAATTCCTCTGAACTATTCTCAAATAGTCACTTTATTAACAGCTTATTTCTAAAAATGTCATTGTGCTAGTTGAGAGTATTTCAAACTTTTGAGAGAGAGCTTCTTGCATGAAAATGGTATGTTAACAGAGAATGGTGATCACTTTCACCGAATTTTGATGCTGCATCATCTTACTTTTACCACCGAGAATCTACTCTCTGCCACCTAAGCCATCCTCATATTTATTTTCTTTTTTTTTATTGCATGCATATCTGTTAATTTATTCCTTCCAATTAGGTTTTGAATTTAAATCTTATTTTTCAATCAAGTCCCTAAATGTTACAATCAAGTCCATCAAGTCCTTGAACTTTTTTATTATTACAATTAGGTCCTTACGACATCGTCACTTCCCGTTAATTAAATTTTTAAATGTGACAGACCACTTATTCTCTAGAGAAGCTTATAGCTAAAATGAGTTTGTAAGTAGTAATATCCAGTGCTATTCATGTTCAGCATGAACATTTCACTCAGTATCTTAAAGGACAAGAAGAAGCCTTCAGCGCGGGCGAGGGCATAAATGCAGTGTAGGGCCCTAAATGACCTAAGCCCTAGTTGGATTGGTATTATGCTATAGTGCCTGAGTAGGTGTTCAATGGAGGGGAGTAGGGGGTGTTAGTGTAAGCCCTAGCCCCAACTCTTTGTAATTGGATTATAATTTATTTATGAGAATAATTCATTAATTTTATATTATCTGTGCAATTTAATTTGATGAATTTCCTTGAATAGTAGTTCTGTTTTAGTCATCGGATA